>VOMN01005376.1:0-37050 GCA_014899125.1 Orchestia grillus | reverse complement strand
CAACATTGTTTCTACAGTATCTCTATTTCGTGATCCAATATTCTCGAGCTTGAATTTCTCTTCGACTTCATTAAAAGCAACCCACGATGGTCACAAAATAAACATCCTCAGGCAGCGAGGCAGTGCGATGATAATTGCCAGTCGTGTGTCTGACTTCAAAGTTCATCGATGAAACTTCTTATGCCAGAATTATTCACGGAAAATAACATTTATTTTGGGCAACCGAATCTCAACATAAATAAGATTATCAAGTTTAAAATAACTTTAAATACAGGGCGAAGTTCACTTCAGATGGAGTGACTGAAGGTGATGCATAAACTTTACATTGCGTCAGTAGTAATAAATAGCAACAACGTTTTTCGACATCGATTGAATGTCATTATTTATCATCACTCAATTATTTTAGAACATCAATTCTTGCAAATTCAAAACACGTATGCTATGCAGCACTTTAATCAGTATATCTCGTAATAAAAACCAACATGAAGTGAATGGTAACAAACTTTTTCCGAAGCCATAAATATCAATTTGCTAAGCCACTGCTGAGTAAATTGAGGCCAGGGCTTCCCAGTCGCCCTCGCAGCGTCCGACTGACTCATTAGAGCTGAGGCAGCTCCAGCCAATCACGGAATGTGAATACTGCCGAGAATATCTGATTAATCGCTTCAACAGAGCAAAGTTTGGGTCCGTACAATCGCCTAAAGTTGATCCACAAAGTTGAGCGCTCCGTAGTTTGGATGAGCCTCGACAGGCAATATGGTTTCATGGCGAGCTAGGCCATGATCCGAGTTGCAGTAGCACACAGACAGCACCCCTTAACGGCCTCATGCAGTACTGGGCACACAGAGAGAGACGCCATTGAGAGTCAAATAAAGTTTCAGCTACAGAAGCACAGCGGAAAGACAAAAAAATGACGCTATGTGCAGTGTTCCTTCAACGGTGATCTGTTCACAGAAGTTATAGGAACTAGCGAAAAATAATTGAAAAATGTATTCTGCCATCAATAGTACAGCTAAAATGCGTCATCTCGCATTCAGATAATACGGCAATCGGACAAAGAGTATGCGAACACTCATGTGGTCTGTAAAATTTATTATTAGCATGCAATAAATTGTAGTCAGAAATAGTTATCGAGGCCGTGCAATGCAGATACTGCTTCTGTTACAGATAAAAACTGCGCGATGGCAAGTAGAAGTTTTAAGTATACTGCGAAGTGTTGTACTAAAAAGGGGCATTCTATTCACAAAGAGGGATCCCCCAAAATTTTGTCAAAATAATTATAAAGTCCTAACAGGAGTCTCCGCAGTCCGAAGAACCTCTTAAAAATGTCTCGGGCGAAAACACTGAAAAAATCATTCGACAAACTTGGTCTAGAGACCTGAACAGAATCCGGATATGTTTTCCAGCAAGAGGCCATCAAAGTTTCCTTAGGGGTCCAGTTTGGGTCAAAAAATATTAGTAAAATTGCACGCTCGACTGAATTTGAGCGGAATGCTAGAATTATTTACCGGTGGAATAAGATCCTAAGAATGAAAAACTTTCATAGATGAATTGTAGGAATGGGCTACAGAAAGCTTGAAAATTTTACGAAACGATTTGAGCGGGTAAAATTATGTTAAAGTCTTTCCATTACTATACAGAGCGAGTCAAACTTCACTGTTATCAATGGACTAACGAAAACATTTCACGATGAAAAACCCTTGCAAGTAAATTATTGGCAGCGGCTGATTATTTTCGGCAATCTGACTTACATCTCATAATATACCCATAGACTTTATACTAAATTTTCGTATTAAAAGGTCTAAATAAGGCTCATAATGTGTATAAGGACCAAAATAAATTGGAGTAAATTTCATGAACATAATTAAGGTTTGGCGTCCACCGACCAAATCTGTTATGATTGAATTAAAACATGATGAAAATGTGCAAGATGAATGAAAAAAACACGAGAAGAGTTTTAAGATTGACAATTAAGGATCTAACTTACCTGGGCAAAGATCAGTAAAGACTAATAAAAAAAGGGAGAACAGAAATAAGGTGGGTCAATCTTCATAAGAGGAAATTGTGCACTACAGCCTTCAGAGGCCAAAACTTGATGAATTGTGAGATAATTCTCGCAAAAGCTTGCGCTACAGTTAAAAACAAGGCAAGTATACGAGAAGAATAAAAAGGGAAAACAATGCTGTTGAATTATTGAAGAAACTGAAGGATGTAAAGTTCTGCTTCATGAAAAATGTATCTACACAAACGACTGAATATTTTTTAATCCATCTACGGTAAGAAAGGACTACTCGATAAAATTTTCATTTAAATGAATGAAAAGAGGAAGAAACTTTGGACAACACGTACGTAAGCAACACACTGTCAGATATTCGCAACTTCTCGTTCTTAGAGTCAATTTTCGATTTCATTTAGTTTAAAAAGTGTACAAACGGTATAATGTACATAGATACGGGCCACGTGACAGCCAGTAGTAATATGTTTAGATACGTGAAGTATAAGTTGGCTTACATACTATAAAGAACGACCCTCGTGAGCCAGAAGCGGTAGTTTATTTCTAAAAAAAACAACTGTCTAATATGAGCAGAGCATCATGTTCCACCCCGCATAACTACTACCGTTAAAAAAATAAATTTTAGATCGTAGCTATAGGACAATGACAATACCTGAAAAATTTACAATGGTAGAAAGTGGACTATTTCAAAGGGATAAAAAAACACAGATGAACTAGCCGTAGTTCATTGACGCTGAATCAACTAGGAGCTTATCGATACACATAGAGAAAACTGCCTCGAAATTTAGGACATGAATATCCTTGCACAATAACTGTAATAATGAGTCACAGCAATGAGCAAAAACTTTGATTCATCAACACGTTGCATTAAGATCATTCCATTCATGAGATTAAATCTCCTAAGCGATAGACCCAAAAGCCCCACTTTACGACTGCTTTATTCAGCAGGCGTACTTTCGTTAGGAAGAGCTAGCATGCGTAGACCGACACACGTCGCTAGCATCCCATCCCATAACAAACGAGCCAATAGTGCAGGCAAGAAGCCAACGGATAGCAGTCATAGAGCTGGACAATATTGCAGCAGAGATCCATTGCATCAATCATCCACGGAGACATTCTGTGCAGCCATTTGTTGCTTTCTGTCAATGCAGGTACGCAGGGCCGAGGCTCATATATAGGCGATCGAGAGATGATTCCGGCCCAGGCTTAGCAGTATTAGCATTCACTGAGAGTCGATGTGTTCAATGGAGGTGCTGAGGGCACGCCTTGGGAATACCTACCGCTCAGGTCACCCCGCGGCTCCTGCCTCCATATGCAATCAATTGTGCTGCATCACAACCATTAATTTACTTCCCACGAAACTCAAGAGAAATGAAAGGGAGGATAGTTGCACGCAATATTGTTGAATTTATGCGAAGGAAATGAATATTAGCAACAGAATCGGTCAGGGAGGGAAGAAAAATTCGTCCGAGTAAAATACTCGAAGGAATGAGAAGTGTAACAATGTAGGGAATCGAAAAGCAGCGAGTAAAGCAGAAATTATATCCATTAAGCGCAATTTCGCACAGCCTTTTGACCTAAGTTTTGTGGTTTTGTGCGTCACTTCCACTTGAAAAGTGACCTAAGGTAATGTATGAAATACTAAACAATATGACAGAAAAAAGTGTCACCATTGTTAGTAATTCAGTGTTCATCATATATCGTATAAATTGCCCTTAGTGTTTTAAACGAATAAAATTAACGCATTTCTTTATTCCTCAGTTGTATGGTTATCAATACGATACAATACGCTATTCGCACCTCCCTTTATACGAAGAGTAAATGAAATATTAGATGTCAATACCGTAGAGTTTTCAAACATTGAAGTTATCACAGCCATTTGTCCACCTAAGAACAGCTGGTTACATTGAGAAAAAAAGGGAACGTAATTCATAGAAAAGAGAGATGTATATGATTTCTACACGTACACTAAGATGCTTAGCTGTTAGAAAGTGGAAGAAATAGATCGAAGTATCATAGATTTATAGCTCGTAAAACAAATGCCTACCAAATAATGAGTTCACTTACCTACAGCTCAGAAGAACACGTTTAGATGCTATCTATCAAAACGAAAAGCCCTCTCAAAGAGTTCAAATTACAAGAAAAACTAGCGGTTTCTTTATTAGCAAAATGGGCAGCGAGTAGAGAATTCCAGTTAGTGTACCAGGGTGCGTCAGGTGACAGCCACTTGGCGCAGCTAAAGCTCGCGAGATTTCAGACTCTCTCTGCTATAACTTTCCAGTCCCACCTATAACTTACCAAACAGTGCTCAAATTCTATCAAAGCTCGATAAGGAAATTACCTCCATTACAATTCAAAAAGAATAATTCATATTTTAAAACGTGAACAAGCTCATTATTTTGAAATAGATACAAAGTAGAAAAAAGTGAGCATTAAGAAAATGTCAGTCTAGAATGAGGAGTCTAGGCATCAATGAGACTTTTGCGCATTTTTAAGTACGAAAATTCCACCTCATATTCATTATTCATCTTAAATTTCAACACATAAAAAATTAACAAAATGCTCAAAAAATGGCAGCAAGATTTACCTGTATCAATGGCGAATATCATAAGGCAAGAATAACTCAAACATAACCAAAAAGTAAGGGAAATCTAAATTTACAACCTTGATCTGTTTGAATTTAGATTTAACAGAGCAACATAATAAAATAACCATAAATAAAAAATATACTGTAGTGCGAGGGTGAGATACACAACGCAACCGAGATAAACAACACAAAATGATTTTTGAAACTTCTTTAAGTACATGTATGAAACAATAGAGAAATGCGGCTAGCCCATATGAAACCATACATATAACTGCGTTAGAAAATAATCAGCTCGTTTCAAGTCATTAATACTATTTCCAACTTGATATTTTCTGTATTCATATTGAGGAAATTTATAGCGATCATGTCATAATAAGTGCATAAATGCGAGGTACTGTTTTATTAAGGGTATGGAAAATATCAGGCCAAGAGTCGTTAAAATCGTGAACAAAAAACTTCTTAAAAACTATGAAATAAGAACGAAACAGAAACTACGGTGACCGATAGGAGCTCATCGACAGGGAATGTCAATTAAGTCCTTTGAAAAAAATAAAATGATATGAGAACACATCCTAAAATCTAAACTGAGCCCGTAACAGATTCTGAAAATGACATCAGCAGAACCTACCCGAAGTAGTCGAGCGCTTCACAGGAACGTCATGTCCGTGGGAAAGCAAACTAGTGCAGACTTTTCTGTTTCCCAAGGCGATCGAGCCATTGGGCGATGTGGAACAAACTTTCACGCAACTCCTCGGGGGTTTCAAATTCGCATAAATATGAAAACCGAGGAAGCTCCGAACAATTGCACAAAATCCTGACGCATGGTGGTGAATGTCGTGACTTGGATGTCACAGCTGCCATCAAACCTGCACTGCGCTCGAGATTGATCGGGTGCAGGTAATCCTCAAATATATTTTTAAAATGAAGCAGTTCTGTCACGAAATACGTTAAAAACTGAACATCGGTTCACCGTTCACTCAATATCCGTCACACAATTTAGATGCAATCAATAATAAATGAAATATACGTTCGCCATAATTTTATTTTCCTGAAAATACAAGATTCGATATTTTCCCGATTGAAATTTATTTTCATCGTGTTAATCAACGCAGAAACTAAATCGGCAGACCAATTAACTTGCAAATCAAAGGAAGAATTAACGCCATTCTTAGAGTGCATAATTGAAACGAATTGCTAAGCTTAAAATGCTTAGACTCTTCAAAAATTACTCTCTAGTAACGAGTTGAGTTCAATGATGAGGAAATATTTGAATACATTTTTGAGCCTCTGAGACCTCGTACCATAGATTGAAGCTCTGCACAGCATGAACGTCTTTTTCTCGAGAGGGTCCGCTAAGATGGCAGCAAACACGCAAAGTCCCGAAGAAGGACAAGCAAATATTGAGTCGGGGAACTCTTTTACCGTCACTTTGCGACAGCAGTACTAGACTGCACCGGAATAAATGCACGAGTCATTGAGGGCTCCAGAATATATCACATGGATAGACCGCTGGCTCCCCTTTGACCTGCACGGAATCGAGCACAGCGTCAAAGTGAAACCTGCCTTTGAGATTAATACAGTAATGCATTGGATTACGATAAAAGAATAAAACGAACACACGCTGCGAAGTGGAATCGATGAAAAATATACTCGCACGCTTTCGAAGCTCGACAGCCAGGAACGTCACTCACCTGAAAAAATAAATAAAAAGATATTCACAAAAGGTTCTCGTTTGAAAAAAAACATATTTTCGATAGAACAAACCTACAAATAAGATTAAAAGTCGTAAGAACGTAAAGTTCAAATAAACAATACATTTCAATGGCGCCGAGTTGAGTGAACCCACATCAGCAAAATTTTGGAGTCAGTAACTCGCATGACAATGCGAGTCATGCATACGAAAACTACTCCTTAGAATGAGAGCGTCAAAATTTTTTTATGTCAATTCAACTTAAGTAACGTTTTCCAAAAGCAGTCACTTTTAACCAATTTCCTTGAATTCGACAATTAAAGGAAAATTTTCGAGAGTCTGTTTGGATCAGAATGATCACTACACTTAAGCGAGTCAATATTATACCAACGTCAATAGAAATATGTTTGCCTTCAAAATGAAACCCAACGTTAAATGACCCAAAAGGTCCTCGTCCATTATACGGATTGTGAAGTCGATAAACTATATTTATGTTCCACAATAAAACAGTGTCACGTCATTTCCTTCCTATTTTGTTTGAAAAAAGCAAAGACGCTCAACCATGTCATATGAAGAGAGACAAGTGCGAAGTCAATTTAAATGTAAGGGTAAACTTCTCTTAATCCGTTCTCTGGAAAGGATGAGTTAACACACTCTGACCTAATTGAGGGAACTTTTTAGGGGTGAGCAAACTCGCCAATTTTTCGATTTTAAATAACAAAGCTGACATGAGCCACTCACTCGTCTCTCCTTGACCTCTCCTAGCATAAAATGATAATTTTTGAGTGCAATCGCACATCTGGAAAAACTACAAAAAGTCACCTGAATGTAACACGTGTCGGTCAAAAAACCTGCCGAGGCACGGGTTAACACATCACCAACTTTGCACATTCCGATATTACACATTTCTCGGCAATCGAATTATTAGTAAATTGTATCAGTTTTTTCACTGAAGTTAATAGAATTACCACAGCACACAAATCTGTTACCAAGAACAAAAAGTAAAACAATTTTGTAGTTCAAAAACACAAAAAAGTAAACGTGAAATGAGCTGTAACAAGGATAAAATGATGTTCGATTCGAGAAACCCATAACTTTCATGCGAAGACAGCACGGAATTAATACAAAGTCTGCGTTTCTTGAGCTGCATAAAATTAATTCAACTGTGTAACATAAAAATGTATCTGAACCAAAGACTCACGAGTGCAGCAATTTTCCCCTAACCAACGTTAAATGCAATTTTTTGACACCTTACCAACGGTATGAGAAATGCATTGATGGACGCTGTTTGAATTGTATGCTACATAACATCTGTAATAAACCATATTATTTTAAGCCTACTGATTTTCTACTATATAATAATAGCCCAGTGTTGCTTGGTTAGTTGGTTAGTCGGTCGGTTGGAGGGTCCATCCTCGTCCATTCTCCGTCTGTCACGCTCATAAGGATTTAGATAGGAAAAAATTCTCGGTTTTGTATTCCTAATCAGCGAGACTAACAGTGAAGGCAGTTCGTATCAGCAATAATGAAAATAACATTATTTCATGCCAGATTTACCGTAAAAAGAGGGCATCTTAAGAAATGAACATCATTTGTTCCGTCATTTTTGGCGGTACGCGTCTACTAGTACATAATAAATGTATAGTTTTCTGAGTACTGTTCAGCATTTCTACCTTCATTGCAACTTCTTTTCATATTGAGCTTCTCTACTGGAATTGAAAAAAATGTTAGTCCACTATTCAGAGAAAATATAATCAAAATATACAATAAAGTCTTCATACCTATTGTTTTTAGCAAGCTAACATTATTAGAGCCATCTTAGAGTTTTTTATTTTCGTTTAGCTAGTTTTGATGCAATTTTATCAGAATACAATTTACAATGTTTTAATATTTTCAAGTTTCTATTGATAAATTGAAAGTCAAATTATCTGTGAATTATTTTTCTTTCAGACTCGGCAACCTAACCGAACTTAAAAATACATACATTAAGAAAATATTACAAAGCCAGCGGTCAACTACGGATATAAAAATAGCTTTTAGTTTTGACTGTCACATTTCTCAGTTTCCATAAAAAACAACCCAAGTGTGAGAATAGCCATTTGGAAATTAGCTTAGTGTTAACTTAGGCCATTTGTGTAGAAAATATCGAGGGTACTTCATCAATAAAAAAGAGCGACAATCCCCAATTAAAAGCAGAGACGTTGAAATTGTGGATTCATAGGATAATTTCACGAACACACCTACTTCAATAAGTAGCACGCGGAGCTCGCATCCTGCTTTACACCACACACGGACAATGTGCGCTATATTCTTTTGATGATAGTCTCCATCTTCCGAACGTCTTTGAATAGGTTCGGCTGAACTGAGTATAGAGTTCGTCGCTAAATACCCTTGTGAGTGAATGAGCGATTCTCATGGATTTTTGTCTGCTTCAAGGCTTTATAATGCCTGCAATTAATTTAAATTATTACATTTAGTTAATAGCGATGTTCCTTTAGCATAAAAGTTCAAAACAGAAAAACTCAGGCGAGATTTAATTCAAGGGGCCACTAAGAGGATACAAAGCTTCAGATCCTTTGTCAGCACAACTGACAAAAGAAGTTGCTCAAGGTCCTTGCAGTGCGCATTATAATGTCTCATAATTATTTCCCTTTTGGGAACTAAGACGAAGAGAGACTGTCTTTGTTGAACACTTTCATATTTTTGTTCCCAATAGGTGGCTTTGATTTTATCAGGAACGCACAAGTTCGTAGATTCACACATCGTTAATTTTCACATCCACTTTTGATCGCGATTTACATGGGAGAAATTTCGAATTTCTCTACCCTACTATAGATCGTATAGAGAATTGTTATGTTCTCTCACTATCTTTCGTAGCTTAAACAGCTCAATGAAAAAAGATTTGGTATGATCACTAATTTAACTTCTCCATACCTTGGCGAGGTATAACATCTGTAGTTTTTTACCGCTTCTAAGCCTCTGTACGATACATGTACGAGCATGTCTCCAAAAGCCTTAGGCACGTACAACCATCAACTCTCGCCTTCTATTCAAAGCTGACACCTCGCCGAACATACGACTCAATCGTAGTCTGCAAAGAGTAAACTCGCAACGACTGTTAATGCCATTAAAAAAGGTGAGTAATTTGAGTCTTCAGTTGCTCATCAAGATTGTTAGCAGGGTTAGCTGCCTCGCCTTTAATTTATATTCAGGTGCCATTTGAGTAATATTTCAGAACTTTTTCATCACGATATTCCGGGGACACAACGTCACTTGCTGCCCATTCCGTCGCTTTATCCCTTGTAATTCGAACGTGGCTTAGTTCGAATAGATTTCAAGGCGATATACGAAGACTAACGGACTACTAAAATCGGAATTTCTTTATGAGATACAGACGAGAAGGGAAGACAGCATAGGCCCAGCAACTTTGCCCACAGAACACTCGCGCATGAAGCATTGTTTATTCAGCTGCGGTTGCAAGCAGGCCTCGGAGAAACGCAGAGTTCCCACGACATGCTAACGAGGGTCAACACTATCAGCATATCCCGTCTCTCTGACGGCAGCTCAATGGTCCAACCTACTTTCAAATCATCGTAATTTCCCTAAAGAAATTTGGTCAATTTGCCACTCTCAATACGGAGTATACTTTGTCAATTTGCCACTCTTAATACGAAGTACACTTGGTCAATTTGTCACTCTTGATACGAAGTACACTTTGTCAATTTGTCACTTTTACTACGAAGTACACTTTGTCAATTTGTCACTTTTACTACGATGAAACTCCCTCAGCTGCTTAAGAGGATTTCTTACGGTATAAGGTCGATTCAAATGTATTTCAACCCTTTACATCAATGAATTTCAAAAGTCAGAAAATGAATCGCTAATCATCAATCATCTGCAATAAGTTATTCGATTAAGTTCTAGCGCTTCACTCGACAACGATTGCGAAACCAAAACATCAAATTTACGGTAGTTTTATTAAACATTAGGCTTAGATGTAGCCATGTTTTTCCTAAAATTCGCGGAAAATTGTAGGGAACAACTGCCACCGGACTCCGGTGAAATATTGCGCTCTCGATGAAGGGGTGCCTGAACAGCTTTCTTTCAAAGCCCTCCGGGGACGAGCCAAACCAAAGAGAGAAATGACACGATCTGTCACAGATAAAGCTGGATTGCAGTCCCAAAAGGATCAGGCAAGATGTGAAGCTTGCCTCAGGAAATGAAAGCAAATTGTCATCTCCTAGAAGAGAATCGTGAAATACCAGGGCATTGACAATTGAATAGATCGAGAATTTCCCTGATAGTAAGACATTCAATTCATGAAGGACCGTTAAAATACAAGTATGGAGGCACATATAAACTGGCTGACATACTGATAAAATGTACGTACAAGAGCTAATAAGTTTTATAAATGCTCAAAATATTTACCGATGCGTAGACTAAATGAACTGTTGTGAACATGCAGCCTTATTTCATCTCGGCACTTCCCGGGCTCATCATGCTTAGTGAGTCGTTATCAGGCTTCATTCAAGCGGCACGAGAACAAGGAAGGGAGAGAGAGGCAAGTCATATCATAGGCATGATATTATTACACTGATTTAGAATAGTTTGCATGTTCTTAGAGGGATATTCTCAGCTCATTGCTTCTTGCTCATCGGTGCTTCATCTCCGACGCTTCCTCCGCTTAATGCTCGGCACAAGGGAAGCCGTCTCTTCAATTAATCGCTTCCACGGAAGATTTCCTTACACACAAAAGCAAATGCAGAAACCTCTAAAAAGGAAGTTGAACAATTCCTTCAGCTGAGGATTTACCCTCATTCAATTACCTCGGTAAGAAAAAATGACAGAAGAGAGTGAACATAGAGCACACAACAGCAATACGTATACATTACTTTGAAGTGAATATACGCTCGAGTTTCGATTCAAGGAACACAAAGTTCTCGCGGTACCGTGAATGCAGACGTATTCGACATTCCTTCGATGGGAATTTAGTTCTCTCTAGAACGCAAACTCCCCGAAGTAAGTCGAAGGATATATGTCTTCCTTTCCATCGAGAAAACATTGGGAGAATTATCAAGCTTCCACGTCGAAACACCACATATCTCGCGAAGAAGTCAATCCAAATTGATTGACATCAGCTATCTCAAATGAACATTACCCACGGAGGGAAAAGGTTAACCTTCTCTCACAGTAAAAAGGTGTTACAAAAGCCGCTCTTTCATTGAGAGACAGGCGTTGTCAGAGTGCACGAATAGCATCATAAGTTCTGTGTTTCGTGCACACGGGCCATGATGCAGGGGTGCGTTGTCTCAGTGGTCATATCTCAGGGCGATTCATCAGCGATGTAGGCGAAGTAAGATGCTTCCGTTAGGTACTCAGAACCCCGTAAGCGACGTCCTCAGCCACACCGCAGTGCATAAGAAAAAGCTTTACTGCCAATACCAGGTCTCAGCAAGCCATCATAAAACATATCCGAGTAATTCCACGCAAAATGAACGGTTCCAATGACGGACAAGAAAACCTGCATGATTCGCGTCGTATCTTGTGCGAGAGAGATTTGTTCCTACGACTGGATATTAATTCAAGTATTTTTCTGCCATTCACAGGACAGGAATAGCTATCAGAGCCATAGGGCTTCCTGGTCGAGAAGATTCAGCTCTCAGTTTTGATTACACGCCGAGGGAAGTTCCAAGAATGTGTATTACTAAGGAGAAAAAATATTAAAATGAAACGATAAGCTATTCCTGCTAAATAGAACGACGCAATGCGAAAGCTGTAAAACGAAAGCTGTAAAACAGGACCAACATACTTACCAAGAAAGTTATCCAGACAATACGAGGTAACTCCTTCAAACTCAAGCTGTTTACCTCAAGCATTTGCATATTCAGAACCCTGAATGAAAAAAAAATCTTGCATTTTCTAGTCTACGACAGGGTTCAAGCAGAAATCAGAGGTAACTCCGACGAAACTGTCAATAATTTTAAGGCTGCAAAGTGCCCAAAGTCTGTGCATTCTTTGTCGCAAAAGTCAAATTACGTCGTGGATAAGGAATCGTAGAAGTAATAGCAAAGTTTGCCTATAAAGAATGCTCACACGACGTGGCACCCGCATTTAATGCCGAAACTTGGGTATTTTGGACCAACTGCCAGATAGCAAGTGGATTCTGAAGTACAGGGGTCATGTCGAGCCAGTAAAATGCTTCTGATTACGGCACTCTTTCTGCTGAACACAAGCGGCTTAGTTCTCCTCAGAGCAACAGTTCTCGTCTCTACGACGAGCAAAGAAGCGGTGTGCCAAAGGGAGATTAACCGTATCAGTGTCGTCAACACGATGAGACCGAGTTAACTTGACGAAAATAATTTCTACAACTACAGCAGAAGAGGACAAGGAAACTGTGAAAAATAAAATTCCGGAGAATTGAGATGTAAAGTTAGAGACAGAAAAAGGGAAATTTGAAGAGCAAGATACTGTCACATGCAGGAAGAGCGTTCAGCTGAAAGGCATGCGAGCACTAAATTGAAATAATTATTTTAGATCAGGTCACACTGAGCAGCAGGTAACGAGTGACTTGACTAGAGGGGCAATAAACAGACGCTTAGGGGGCAATTATTGTTTGTCAGTAATTCATAATAATGTATATTTCGCATAAAATAAGGCTATCAGTGAAGGATTCACTTCACTGCGAAAAGGCCAGCATTCTTCATGTGAACTTTGTATTTTAAGGTTAAAAGTATCTGCAAATGTATAAAAGCCATTTTAATATAAGTACTAATTATCAAATCTGATAAGTCAACATAATGTAAAAGAGTTTTCAATTACCCAATGATGAAGTTTCTCATTTCAAGATTGATGAAGAATTTCAAAAACAGAACTAAAAATCCCCCCTCTAGCTAGTCCAGCTCATCAGAGGCTAGGCAACAATTCAAAATTGATGTAGATCAGGAGAATATGCTTATTCCATTTACCAAATTACGTACCGCTGAAATAACTTTAATGACGCCATGAGCAACTTAAGCCTAACACAAATTATTCCATGACTAGATCGTTTTGGCTACACTTATGTGCCAAAGTTTAAAAACCAACAAAAAATGCCGCAAATGCAACAACGAGCGTCAGGCCTGGAGAGAAATTAAAATAAAAGTACATATATACCAAAATTTTCAGTCTAAAGAGCATGAAATCCTTTGCCTGCTTAATGAAACTAAGAGACCGTAAGGAAAAAACAAATACTGAAAAAACTAAGCGCAAAAGAGATGTGGGTATCAATCACAAATCAAGAAACTCAGATTCCCACAACTAGCGTTGTCTAAATGTTTAATGATCTATGAATAGTCATTTGCAAGGCAAAGAATTAGCGAAAAAGTTTGGCTGATGGATGCAAGTGGACGATCAGCCTACACATTGAGGGGAATTAAGAGGCTGAAGGGAGACTCGGTGCCCAAGATAAACCAAAATTAGGGAATCCTCTTCTCTTAAGGGCATGGACGGACGAGAAATTGCTTTGGCGAAACATTTAAAAATATTTCAATGATCGATATAACTATATTCTTGCTTAAATAGTTTACTTCACAGTTAACCAAAATCGTTTGATTTTTTTTTAAACTCGGAACCAAAAGATTTGAAATTGAGAAGAAGTTCTTGTCGAATCCTCGAAATTCCAGCAAGAAAAACTCGGAACCAAGCTGTAACCCCATCGAATTGAGGCCCAAGTTACAATATCACTGCCATGGACCGTACAAAATAAAAAGAAATCGGGATTTTTTTCGCAGAGAGTCCCCAATTGGTGGCAGGCGGTGATGATACTCTAAAATTTACGAAGCTATCAAGAAAACTCCTGAAAAGCCGCTCTCAAGAAAAGGCCTAACTAAAGCTTCGATAACAAAAGCCTGGTGGCAGATTTTCTAACCCCAGTTCATTCAGTTTGTTAACAAACAACTTCAAAACGCTATAGAAAAAATTGGAGTATGATACTGTACAGAAAAATAAAAAATTACCAGCATTTACAAAAAATAAGTGAAGCTGCAGCGTCGGTGAGCTCCAGGGTGCAAAGGATTAATTGGAGTTTGCAATAGAAAATTGGATTTAAGCTTCAAGTATAAAAACTCTAGTGTGAAATTCGGTATCAATTGAAGGTTTGACCACTACAGTTAGAAAAACCCTCTGCTAAAAAGCACTTGAAAAATTACCATTGAGAAAGTAAGCAAGAATTTTTATCAAAACTGAGCACAAAATTAAGCGCCAATACCACAAGAAAAAGCTAACGACAGAACCCAGTAAAGAACACTACAGAGCAGCTGCAAACCGAGGAATATGCTTGTCGTCCAACACCGTAGCGCCGACGGGCGAGAAAATCAAGAGATGCTTGCGGAATGCCATAAATTTGAGCAGAGCTGGAAAGCGAAGGACATAAGATTTGGAAGTAAGCTTGCAAATGGGCACACGAGGCCCCGCACGATGGCAGGAGGCTCCTCAGCAGCCAATTGTGGCGCGAGTAATCGCGAAACAAGCGCCTCCAAAGACCACAAAATCCCGAGCATGTGTAGCGCCAGTCAATTAGGGCACGACGAAAACAGATGTTTTAAGAAAGGCATTTATCAACCATAATCTAGCGCGAAAGTGTGCCATATTTTATCACGCTATGCAAGAGAAGCAAGAAACTTTCTCAACCATTTCGATTCTAATAAACGCCTGCTACCAATTTTCGACTACTTAAAGCTGTATAAGATATCTAGGATTTATATTCACCTCAAAATTAAAAACTTAAGGTCGTAAAATTATGCGTCAGAATTGGCACGAAAAGAACTAAATTAGCTTGTAGTGTGAGTCGGTAAACTCTACTAAAAACACGAACTTCATTTTTCACCCTTTACAATCCATATGGATTTCAACATCCACTTTCACGAGCGTGCCCCTAGTTTTTCGTAACCAGCTAAATGCAGCCTTATTCCATACGTACATAAGGGTGAAGCAGTTTTTGCGTAAAAAGTTAAATGCAGCCTTATCGCCGAAAAAACTTGGTCAGTAAAGGGTTAACGAAGCAGAGGAACGTTTTTTCTCAACGAATCAGCACACGCAGCCGACGATCAGAGTATGTACTTGTGTAATGATGAGACATGCTTTGGAGAGCACTGCGCTAGTGAAATATCAATATATTTAAGTGAACTTAAATTTTAGTATTGGAATAATCCAAAAGCGAGACAAGAATGAAAACAGAGCAAAATGATTTCACACACATTATATTGAGAAAATAAGGTGATTCTCCATAAAACAACGAAACGGTCGTGAAAAATCAACGTGAAACATTTGAACTACGAGTAGCGTCAGTTTAGGGAGTAGGCCACTGAAGGTACATGAGGTCACCAAGGGAATATAGTGAGGCGAAGAAGTCATATCGTTCATTAAGTGTTCATTAAATAACTTAAGCCATGTTTTAAATGTATATACCAAACAAGTAAAGCATATTTATTTGTTTTACTTAGATTTACGACAGTTAATTGTACGATACTTGTTAATTATTACATAACCAATCATAGTGTCAACTCTTTTTAGCGATACGCTGTGTATGAATCCCATCCTTTGAAAAAGAAACGTCGGGTCTATTTAGAAAGCCGAACTCGCTACAGGTTTTGTTAACAAAACAGTTGAATTGATGGGAAGTAGCTGAACATATCCCTCGGGACCCTGCCGAGGACGACTGTGCGCATGTTGCATCATTCGTTTACATTCCATAGCAACATGATAAGAACTGGAATTGATATTCAAATATTTTTCATGGAATGGTGTACGGGCAAATCACTGATAATTAAAAGTTCATTGCCTGGAGCTGAATGCTCAAAATAAGGTCGCTGCAACATTTTGAACTTAATTACGACAGAGGAAATGAAGGCCGATAGTAGCGAAGTTTACAGGGCAACTGTCTGCTACCAGCGCCAAATTAATTTCGCCACTACAAACGAGAACGGCAAATCTAATGAGATCTAACTTTCGACAACAAGTAGTATTGGACGATTGATAATGATGAAAATATCCTAATAAGCATTTGACAAGGTACCCGTCGATTGCGCGCTGATGTTTTGAACACTTGAGTTCAAGTGATTTAAGTGATTCAAGTGATTGCACTGCCGTCAGTATTATTGAATCACATACACAACAGATGAAGAGAAAATGTCAATAGAATGCACTCCACAAAGAAATATAAGAATTAATCTAACAATATCTACCGTCTGCCAAATGATGGTGCTAGGTTTTGATGAAAATTTACGGACAACAAGATCTAGAATCGCACCTAAGCAGAGTTCATGGTTTAAAGTAACGTAACTTTTAAAAGTGCTAGAGCCACTTCAAGAGGCTGCAAAAAAACGCTGCATACTCGTATGTTATAAGCCTTCTCTCACATCGGTGAAACGAAAAAATTTACATAACTGTTCACGCGAATGAGCTTTTATCGGAAAGAAATTGCCTTACTCATCTCGTAAATAAAGTATTTGGTTCAAATAAGCTCCGGGAAAAAATCAATCACACATTGTTTCTCGAGCTTCAGTGTATTGACAACTGGAGGGTGCACAGGGCAAGAACAGTCATTTATTAGCATGACAAGACAATCATTCAGGATATCCCAGGCATTTAGAATGGCCAGCTAACTTCCCAGATCGGAGCCCAATTGAAAATTTGTGACCATCTATGATAGAACGACAATTGTGACGTCGAGATGATCGTTCACGTACTGCGGCCGCACTGTGAGATCAGTTGGTGCAAGAGTGGTTTAAAATCGACTAGGAGTACATTAGGACACTTGTACACTCAATGCTGTGCAGAATTGCCGCCATTATTAGTGCTAGTGAAGGTCCTACATCATATTAATAGCAGGCGACTAATTTTTTGCCCAGAGAGGTTATTTACACAAGACGCGTGCCATCTAAGTAAAACGAGACTAGATGATTTCAAGGATCACACCCTAAACAAGCTAAATACATACATAACTAACATGCATGGAAAAGTTTCTGTAGTAAAACTTGTAATGAAGTAAAACTAAGTTTACACAGGGTGCAGCAAAATCGCCAGACGCATTTGGTGGTTTAATAAAAGCTTTGTGTCTTTTTGTGATCCGATTCATGCGTATAACTTTTTCTCTTACCATTTCACATACCAGGTACAGAATGGGTCTAAGTTTAAAAACCATCTTACGATATGTTTTCGAGACACATTTTTCCCAATAATGCTACTACATTTATGAATTAAATGAAAACACTTTAGCTACTCAGGTAAACACTGCAAACTCTACGACAGATATTCTCGGTATCAAATAGCGAGACACATGAATACGTTTAAAAGCTCCACCAGGCTCAAGTATTTACTATCTGGATGGTAGGCTTTGCAAATAATTAAACATAACACTACCAGTGGATAATTTGAACAGAAATGCCCTCAATTGACAATGCCGTGGTTGTAACAAAAAAAAAAGTTTCATGGTCACATTGAATACTGGATCGTTCAACTATAAAATGACACGGTGTGGGAGAAAGTTCTCTGGCGTTTTGACGTCGCATGGAGATAGTGAGTATAGCAAGCTACAGGTTTAGGCCTTCCGTGGGATGCTAGATGGAAAACGTGTCAAAACATATTGCAATATGATGCATCAAAATTTCCTTTGAAGTTGCTCTCTATACTGAAATCTTCAAGCCGTTTTGCAAATCCGCATTGATTTCAAGAGAATTTCGGGCTACACCAGAATGCTAAATTAATGGTCAGGGTAATTGCATTCAGTTCAGATATTGCGACCTATTAAATTTCTCAAAAATTTAATGTGAAAGAGAAAGTCATCGTACGTTGTTCTAATTTGTCTGAAATAAAATTCATATCAATTGCTAGCACTTATTTCCACGCATACTACAACGCAAGTGGTTGGTAGAAGGGTCACAGCATCATATTTGTAAATGACTAAATCAACACCATGCTCAATTAATTAGTAAGAGGGTCTCAACGAAACGTTTCGTAGTCAGGAGAGGCAGCAGAGGCTCAAAATACCGGAACCCAGTTTTTCGATAAGGAGGAACAAGTAGACAGTAACATTCTCCCGCAGAGACGTGCTACATAAAAGTAACATAGGTTTACCTTCTCTTTCACAGAGAGCTACAAAGACCGAAATAAAATACTCAAGAGAAGATAACTCAGCGAAAACACTCCTCACGAATGCAATGTGCAGTACGAATTAATCCCGGACAAGGATACGAGTTTAATATCAAAAGAAAGCTTAATGAAACGGAAAAAACAGAGTATTTTCTCAGCGATAGAAAACGAAAGTCAATAAAAATGAAAACAACTTCATTCACAACTAACCTTCACCCAACGATGATGGTAGCCATTAAATTCGAGTAACAATTCCCCCGATGCGCGAGACGACGGTAGAACACCAAAAAACGAAATGAACGTCACTTGCACCACAAACCAGGAGATGAACAACGTCAGAATGACGAGCAGTTGGGGCTAGCGCTTCGCGCGCACGTCATTCTTAATGAGGTGCAGAGAATGACGCAGAGTTTACAGCGTGTTTAGTGGAGCGCGCTGGTCCGCTGGCCGGGTGGGAGGCGGGAATGAACGGTTGGGGAGGATGGGGGGGCAGACTGCTCTCCCCTTCCTCCCCCACGTGAGTCTCCACCTATCTGCTTTAACCTCAGGCACTCTAGCAGGAGTTCCTCTTAGCACGCATGCTTTGCTCATCTCACACACTCACCTGACACTCACCTCACAATGAATTCACACCTTCATGACAACTCCCAGCACCACTTCGTGCAAGCAGGAGTGCGTGAGAGTCCGTAAGAACAAGGCCCTGCATTCGTATGTAAGCAAACATGACCACATGTGGCCTGCAAATTGGCGCAACCGCAGTCGCAGGCTTAAATTAACGCCGATAGAGAAGTACGGCAGGTGAACCTCAGAAAAAATTGAAACTGTCACTAAACTGAAATGTCAAAAGCGATTTTTATTCACTAGTCAACTACACCAAATTACAACGAGCATCAGTCATCAGACGACGAGCAAGTCGCAAAACTCATTAATGAAGCACATCAACAACGAGCAAGCTATTCTATCGCCAACAATGTATCAGAGAATTATCTTCAGGGACATTCAACAACTCCAGGAACACCAGTAAAATAAATAGCAACTGAAAGTCTCATGGCAAAAGCGATAGTGGAGTTGACAATAATTTCAACAAAAAACTAATGTCGTAAGAAATAAAATTAAAACTTCGAATATCGAATCAGGCCAATGGCTATTTAGGACATATTTTGAAGTAAAATTTCATCATGAAATTTCCAAATCAGTTCCATAACGCAGGACACTTTGAAGCTTAGCTCAGAAAGAAACAAGAACATCTGAAAGAAAAACAGCAAATTTCTAAAGCCAGTCAAAGTAAATGGGCACATCTATTGGTACTAAAGAGTTTCATTTTCTCACAATAACTCACAACGACAAAAATGTTCATAGTTTTTGTCATAGTTCAGTTCGTAACATGTCACACAGAGAAGCAATCAATGGATACAAATGAAACTCGGAATGACCATTTCCAAGGCCAAGAACAAATCCCAACAATTTAGAAAATCTCCGCTAAAAGCCGTGAAAAAGTTTAATCCTTGTAAAAAACTAGCGACAAGTTCTGAACTGACCCAGAACAGGAAAACAAATTAGATATGACTGGACGAAGCAATCAGTGCTAGCACGGCCAGTGTCACCGAGTGAGAGAGAGGCTTGCTTACGTAAAGCTCTGCATTACACAGTCGCAAGCACACTAATTTGACCCGTACGAAGTGACGGCGCCCGTCAAAAATTCATTTCGTGCAGTAATTGGATTTTGGCCAAAATTTGGATAATTGAACTTCAAAGCTGGAAGCGCCAGCAATTAATCAACGCATGTTTCTTTACAGCAAAAGTCAAAAGCAGTTACCGCTGGAGCAGCGTCGACCGTCACAAAAATGAGCAATGTAACACTTCCTAGCTGACGAACTATTAAATGAACATACTTGTAAAATTAAGTTGGGAGTGGCATTCGCCAAAGCACTGCCAGATTTACGACAAAAAACTTTTTTTCTAGCATTAGATGCACACAAGCATCACAGAAACAGTTCATGGGACAGAATATCAAATTTCTAGAGAAATGAAACGGAAAATGCATACAGGAAACGATGTGTGATTTTACGCAGAATAATTGATGCGTCACTTAGAAGGAAGAGATAAGATTGAGAGTAAAATAATGAGAAGCTCAGATCAAACTTACAATTTGTAGCAATGAATTTGGTTGGCCGGTAGGAAAAACCCGAGGAAGTTCCCTTAAGGGTTTCTTAGGCAAGACCTTGGAATGTTCCCTTCAAGAACTCTGACGATGTTTCTCTGTCCCTGTGTCTGGAAGCCACTGAAATACGGTGATGTACATGGTTGTAAAATTACTTCTTTACTAAGCTATCGAAAATTTATCGCTGTAACTTCTGCAAAAATCAGAAAGGACGAGCAAAAGTTTGACATCAACTAAAGAAAATTTCAACGTACAACTTACTTCATATATTATGCTGTAATAATTCTCTGAACCTTAACACTCTAAAAGCATAAAATATTCAATCTCCGCGGTTATGTTTATACATGTTTTTGCGTTTTCTAAGGTAACATCAAGAATTTTATCATGTATTTTTCTTCACCTCTGCCGGTAACAAACTGGTTGTCTATAAAATATTAGAAGACCAAGGCAAATTTTTGAAATGCGGACAAAAGTCCTTAACATTTCCGAAGCAGACATTACACTGTGTACATGTTCACTACACGAACTAAGCGTCGCAAGAGCACGGAAAGAAAGAAACGAGGACACCTGAAAGAAAAAGAAAACCCTACTGCAAATTTCTAATGCCAGTCAAGAGTTAATGGACACTTCTATGGGCACTAAAGAGTTTCATTTTCTTTGCAAAGACACATAATTGGGTAGCCTGAAGCGCCAAGCAAAGAAACTGAGCAACAGCTGCTCTCTAAAGCAACTCATTAGAGCTGAAACACCGCTGCTTGTGCTATTTCTTTTCCCTTTTGTTATCTAACTCAAAGTATGAAGTTCATCATCCAAACGCTCTATACTCCAGAGCTGCGCAACTTTTCGGGAGCAAACAAAAGAAGCCTTAATCAAAAACATAGCCGGGTAAAGTTGACGGAGAAACATCCATTTCTTGCGACGAGAGCAATATGCTTTCGTCTTGAGGCGCAAAGTATGCCTTCGAAGTTCCTGGGCTGAAGGGCAGCTACAGCGCGCCGCATTTCGATAAAGGATCAAGCAGCGTTATTACATGTTTTCCCACACACCTCAAGGACAAAGGCAATACTGAAAACTAGAAGAAAACGGGAAATTTTTTGAAACATAAAATTATGTTACAGAAATTCCAACAAATTCTAGTTGTCATGAAACCCGAAGCTGAAAATGAAAAGAGCTAAGACAATATTGCGTTAGCATTTCAGCAAGTAAGAATTCGAAGAAACCCCAATAATATTTGCAATTTTTTTGATAATATAGCACATTTACCTTGAACCAAATTTCCAGCAAACAAATAGGGAAAGAAAGGGACAGAGTTGTACCAAATTGTGGTCACTGACTAGCACGAATACCATAAAATCTTTATTTTATGCTTGGGCACAACTGCTGGGACACTCCTTACTTAGTTTGTGTTCATTTCGCAAGTATTGGTAGTGAGTGCTTTGAATTTCTATTGTGCTATGGGAGAAAATGAACCTACCTAGTAGAAGAAATTCAAAAAAATGAAAATTAATCATAGGAATTCATTTTAAAATTCATTGTGAAAACATTATTTATATTGATATTTATAAAAGCTGTAGAATTCATCTGACTGAATTTCCTTTCGGATGCGTTAATACGTTTTCAACATGACTATCCCTACATAACGAAATAAATAAAAAGCGATCTCAATTCAGATATATCAACATCAATAGACTTGAAAATAAGTCAAAGAGTCAGTACTCACTGGTTGTCATTTACAGAGCCGAGAAAAATCAGACCCCGACGGCACTCAAGCAAGACTTAATCATGTTTGAACAAAGTATGGTGACTAGAATGTCGTGAAGGCCAAGATGAACTTCACTTCTCTTAAAATATCACAAATCTACCGCATGCTCCAAAGTTGATGACTCAAATATTTCCCTAAGAATACCTAGAATTTGGGAGGAGAATGACGAAGTTTTATTTGAGAGAACGACACGATTTCACGCTGTTCAACTCAAAATAATAAAGCAGTTGCCCAATTTTTCCAAATTTACGCACGCTGCACAATATTAGCCACGTCTGCAAAACCGCTGAAAAACACGCAGCAAACGCATTTTATAAAATCCGCTTAGATGTAGTTCATCACGAAGCTCATCCGCTTTTTTGCACATGAGTTCATATGTTTTCAATAGAACGAGTAGACCAACCCCTGTTAGTGGATTAAAATATTTAACGAAGAGATCTACTAACCAATCGTTTTTAAAGGCAAAAACTGCCTGCACTCTTCGAGATTTTCGTGCAGGCGATAGGTAAATTAAGGCAAGCTAATATTTAAAAAACCTTCGAAATACGCTTTCAATCAATGGGCTCTAAGACGCGGAACTCGTTAAAAATACGAAACTCTGCTTACCACAAATGATTTTGAACAGGACGCGTGAATGCAATAACGAACAACTGAGTAAAACCAAAGTGGAATGACAAAATTTCGCCGATGCATTCCAAACTTTATGAACACTGGAGCATATGATGAAATAAAAACGCTAATACGTTATTAATATAAAAATGCATGCGGTAGTTCAGAAGTTCAAAAAATAAAACCATAAATAAAAACAATTGACCAAAATACGAGCGCGAAATTCAATCGCAAAACAACATACTTATAACAATAAAATACATATTTTATCTGTAGTTTTTTTCAATCTAAATCGGTTTTACCCTCTTAAATGTGTTTCACTCTCTCCAATGCATTTTACTCTCTTCAATGTACTTTAATCGCTTTGGTGTTTTACCCTCTTACATGTGTTTTACCCTCATCAATGTGTTTTACCATCTTCACAGTGATTTACCTGCTTCAATATGTTTTACCATCTTCAAAGTTTTTTACCCTCTTAAACGTGTTTCAGCCTCTTCAACGCACTCCATCTCTAAAGTGATCCATGTTAGATAAGCCTGCATTCCAGCAGCATTTACACAGGGCTTACTAGAGTCGTTTCACAGAACAGGAATTCGATACGAAGAATAGGCACTTTACTCTCTACGCGAAACTTGACTAAATAGCGATGAGCCGGTGAAATACTAACGCTTCTACAAACCCGATAAAAATAAATGAGTAATTACGAAGTCCACTCGATGCCGGTTTGTATTAAACGTACTCGCAAAAGTTCTTCGGGAGAAGTTGCATCCTTGAAACACAAGAGAAACTTTTAAAAAGAACACTGCTGAAAAGTTTGAGCATGAATTTCTGCAGGGCAAACCACCACTCGCAAACAACAATGAGCAAAGATAAGAGTTTTGGACAAAAGCTGGATACATGAGCTCCTTACAAACAATAAAGTTGAAACAAGGGAAGACTTTGAGGAGCCGGAAGGCATCGGCACTGAGCAAGAAAAGTTAGGCATTATTGCGACGCAAGCCAAGCTAATGCGCCCGCTATGTCATTTGATGTACAGGGAACTGAGCGATGCAAGCCGCGTCAGCGTTTTAGTTCTTTGTAGAATAAAGACGAGCCGCTCAACCCAGCTGTAAGGCTGGGGAAACAAAAACAAAACTTTAGTTCACGCCTAAATCATAATTTATTATTTTACTGAAACCTTGTTTAAGTCAGATGGCGATGACTGATGATGCAGTAAGATTATCAGTGAGATTAAAGCTCACTACCCACATGAAATGTGATCCAAAATGAGCGAAAAGAATAGAGCATTTAATATGCATTTTAGAAAACGTGGGATCTATGCACAAAGTCTATTCCTACATGTGACTATCTGCGCATAAAAATAGCAAGTTAAGAAAGAAGAGGAAAAAATAAAAAATATAATCAGAGAAGAAGGCACGAAAATGAAAAGAAGTAAAGTGGGCACGAAAGACAGAAGTCTGGAAAGCTTAGCTAAAGCTGTGGTAACCTAGCCGTGTACCCCTGGGTACACCAGTCCTCATAATATAAGATAGACAAATTAACTAACCTGAGCCTACTGCTCATGGCCTGTTCTATGCCTCTTGAGGGACGCGTAATGCGCCTTGTTTCTAAATCTACGCAAGAAAGGCAACGAGACAATTGCTGTGGAATCTGTTGCAAAAGCAATGTGCGATAAAATTAGTACAGTTAAAATTCGATGAACTCTAATATATCTTTTTTATTCAAAGATAAAAATTAAAATCCATGAAACTTCAAGTGAATGACAACTGGTAGCAAAATGACAGTGCAAAAAAAAAGCCAGAATATAGTTTGAATGAAGAATCTCCCGTTCAGCTTCGTACTTTTCCATTCCATTTTAGCCAGGAAAGGGAAGCTGAGCGAGAGAATCTGTTCTTGGAGAATACTTGCATTTGGCTGCTCCAATAAGGGCTGCAGAGACTCTCTTTAGCTAACCGTCACCCAGCGAGACAGACTGCAATTTCAAAACTGATGAGAATTATGATCAGAGAAAAGCGCACGGCAGGGAGAGGCACCGCACGCCTGTCATGTAGTTCCCCGCAAAAATTCACTCAGGCAAGCTGAGCAAAAGTGCCAGGGATTTAATTAGAGTCATTACTCTGGTTCATAAGACGGGGAAACTAACACTGGAATGATCCTCACTGGAGTACTAATTCTTTAGTAGCAAGCTTCGTTTTTTATAAGAGAAAAAGTTGACGAGTTGAATGTTTTAGCACACAAACTTCTAGCAGCAGGAAGCTCGATGAAGAAACTGAATCAAAGAGATGGGAAATAAACACGAATGTTCAATGTTTTTCGCTAAGTACTCGTACAGCATATCTTTTCAGCGTAGCAGCAAAATAAAATTCAGATCAAGAATTGAGGAAAGGGATGCAAATAAAATAGCCATAGCAAAAATTAGGGTACTTCTGTCAAACGTTTAATTATTGGCAGTTCTGATTAATTACTTACTTAGTTAATCAATGCATTCATATTTTCCTCACCAATTTAATTGGAATGACTTCGCGAAGTGAAAGCGTTCGCGAAAGAATAGAAAATGAGCCAAAGCAATCCATACCAACTTACGTATTCCTTAATACATCACAAGGGAGCAAATGCTAAAATTTTCCTATAATGAACAACAACAGTACGATATTTCATCACTCATGTAACCGCCGAAGGAACGATATTTCTCTACAATTATTAGGTTTTAAAATTGAAAAATTCTTCTCGAACGAAGAGAGTGCAGCCAGCAGCAGTCTCGGCAACAGAGTTTAAAAAAAAGCGAAACGGATGCGATTATTCGCGAGGGTAACATATGTGTTTTGCTGGGGTCCCAGTCTCCCCTCGCCGAGAGCTTCAATAAGTCCTGGCCTTGGGCGGCTGGTCGGTAGCGAGGTTAGACAAATTGTCGCAGCAGTAGAATGGAGATTCTTGTGAATGCTATAGGCTCCGCGTGCCATGGAACGTTGAAACAGCCGAGATCTAACCTCTCGAAGGCCAAAGAGCTCTCGCTTTCATTTCGTTTCTAACCGCAGCGTTGGAAGTCTGGATAATAACGCCGTGGTTACAGTGAGGCTTCATTCCAACTCAAATAAGAAAGGATCCTCGAATAATTGTAACAGTTAGACGAGGAATTTTAAACTTGTTGAAAAATATACTCTAATTCAAGACCCAAAGGTTCTCCTTCGACTCCGGTAATCCAAAAATGGTCCAGAGTTAGTTAGTTTCTCTTAAAGACAACCATGATTTGGATATCAGGTTGGTGCGTAAAGACACATAAATTCTAAGGCAATCGAAGTTGACAATTGTCTTCGTACAAAACTGTCGATGTACCTTTGGGTAATGCACTACATTTTGCAACGTTGTGCATTTCAGCCGGAGAACAAGCAAAATTTTTAGATTCAATTTTGTGTAGTACACCTTATAAAAAATGACGTTCCAAGTCATACAATGGACTCGGCGAGATAGAAATCAAAGGGAAGAAGGAAATATATCAATGCAGGGATCGTAAACCACTTGCCACAGGCTGCCTGATGCAAACCGTCTCCTGCCATGGTTTAACATAAAGATGACATCGAACAGAAAAACCTTTGTCACCGAAACGCGCACGTCTGAGCGTAACCATCTTCGTTGACCTGGAAAATGCCAGATGAAAACGAATCCTTTGTGTACTTTCTTGAGACTTAAACTATCAATCCTCTCAAAAAATAGTTTTACTTTGAATGATAATCATAGCAACATGCTTAAACTTACAGAAATAATAATTATTCCTGAGTAAATGTTATCATAAAATTACATCGTAGAATAATCGTTCATTTCATTGCTCGAAAATAGCTAGTAATCAAGCTCAACATTTTTCGTCATACATTTTGCTGAACCTTGCGGCATTGCGACTGCGATCGCAGCTCACTACGGAAATGCCTGTCTATACTGACATTAATTAACATTACTGCCTTCTATAACCAATGTAAAAATACAACTTAAATTCCATGACCCATTGACAAAGTAGTTTTCCGTAGTCCAGGACAGCGTTCGCATGCTGAAACTGAAAAAATGGCAGAGCTCCAATGCACACAGACATCGATGCGGCTGAAATATTAGCGAAGTATATATCACAGCATCACAAACTACCTAGCGTGAACAAAGCTGGGCGAGCGTCACAATTGAGTTTCTGAGTGCATTCTGGTCCTGTACGGAGCATTTGTAAGAACCTTTTTTCAATTTTCCAAGCAACATAAAAGACGATGTTTATTTTCGGAACCATTAAGGTGTCTTCTTAGTTCAGCGGTTTTTGTTACCGGACGAACAGGGCTAAATTGACCTCAGCGGGCTCATAGAGGGGGACAACAGGCTCTGCTCTCGCACTGGTTTTGTTGAATTTCCCCTCAAGTCATGAGCTCGCAAGAACTTACATCTCGAGATAGTGAGCGACGAAGCGCTGGTGAGATTCAGAGTAAATTTAGACTCACGATGTCCAAAAACTTCAACTAACATATGAAATAAAATTTATCACCCATTGCAAGGGCACAACACTGCATTACTAAACACATGCAGGACTATGAATTACATAACGCCTTAATGAAAACTGGGCATCACATTAGAGCGAATAAGACTCAAAAGCTACAGTCTTCAGAGCAACAAACGGCGTGAGCAACAAGAAAGCAGCTTCGTAAAAACTCGTGACGAGGAAGAAACGGCAAAGAAAGCAACATTCCAAAGACTTTTGGCTCTTGTGCTTTTTCCAAGCACCAAATAGCAAGGTTTTATGAGAGCCCAAGCTGCGCCTCGGAACCATGTATTAGTTATTGGCTATATGGAGGTCGTGCGAGACTTAATAAAGCACTGAAACAAGTGGCCATTTTGAGCTCACGAAAGAGATTTAACGATTCAAGTTTTCAAATTGGGATACGTATCGTTTTCTAATTTAGGAAGCTAGATTAATGAAGAAATGGATATTTATACAACGTTCAGGTATGAAAAAATGAAACGCATAATTGAACTAGTAGGCCAATTATGAGCATAATAAGCGTTAAGGAATGAAGCACATTTACTGAAACCCTTTTATTCAATCCTACATGTCATCTGCAACCAGGAAGACTGAGCAGCTTAGCTTCAATTAAGGACAAACCAAGACGCATAAAAAACTTCTGAAAACTTGAGATGAGCAGTAGAAAAGCTCGTACCAGAAATTCTCGGGCTTAATCAAGACTGGAATGTTCCAAACCAAAACATGCGCCCCATTCCACCCAGCGACAATGGAGCACAGAAGACATCGAGGTCTAACAAATGGATACGAGTAGAATGCAAGCAACAGCTATGTCAGGAATATGACGGCACTCCAGAAAGCACAGCGAACAAATGTGCAAGGCAATGCTAGATAAAGCAAGGCAATGCTAGACACACACGCGTAGAGGCAAAATTTTATTTTTACAAAATGAAGATAGTGAATAATATTTTTTAATTTTATAGGTGAACTGCCACAGGTGAAAAGCTACTGACACTCAGATTGAAAGGGAAAAGCTACCGGTATTTCTACATAATGAACGGACCTCACAAGTTTTTCCTTAGAGGACACATTAATTTCAGCGCAGAACAAGTACAGGTACTGAACTTGATAACGAAATTTTACAGGAACCATAAATTCTGCTCTCTAAAGCTACAAAAACTCAAGTTCGAGGCACAGTAGACGTCGAAAAAATCGATGTTACACGAGCAACGCATAAAAGAGTTGGGTTTCACTTTGAAGGGAGACCGAGTTTAATACGAGCTATTTTTGCTGTATATTGAATTCACAGCGAATGTTATAAAAGTTCCCTTAAGCCTTGCTAATCTTCTCATTTCGTAAGTTGGGTTTACTTTCCAATATGAGACGCTATCCGGCGCATGTTATGTAAATTTCCACAGAGGTGTGATAATCGACCAGAATACATTTGGAAATAAAGTGCCCCTAATCGAAGCTTTAGAAGAAACCTAATGAAATGCACTGCACGAGGATATTTCGAGCATCTGAATCAAAATTGTGCTGTTCAATCGCAACGGTTGATTTAAAAACTCGTTTGTTTGAAACATTATCTTTGTAACTCGCTTCACATTAGATTATTAGTTAATTTGAAGCTCCCTATCCACTTGAAATGCGAGAGCAGAGAAAAGGGGCCATTTAGCATGGACTATAGAGAACAGGCAATCTATTGCACAAGGTGTGTTGCCACACAGAATACCCCCGGCTCATAAAAACAGTAAACTAACAATCAAAGGGAAGAAAGTGGTAAAGAGGGCCTGAAAATTGAAAGAGGAGAAGTGGGCACGTACGATAGAAGTTCCGACGGTTTATCCACAGCCGAGGTAACCTAACAGTGCCTTCTGGAGACCCTATAGTCTCAATAGCATAAAATAGAACTTGCTTCATATTCACGTTCACAGAAAGTTATAGATAAATAACAAACTATTCTAAACAAAAATTACCAACACAACTACAGTCGCACCGCAGATTATTCGACTCGCATTAAAATTAAAGTATGAAAAAGTATATTAAATCTGTGAGATACAAACAGAGAAGTACTTCCAAGTAAGAAATTAAATAAATTCAACAAAGATCTTAACTCACAATGCAAACGATTAAATCTAATGCCATGATACAGGTCGCGAATATTGATACAGCTTAAAAAAAGACACTGATCCTAATTCGCTTTTCCGGGGAACTTCTTCAAAATTTTCATTGGAAGAAAATTTTACTCAAGGCATTTTAAAATTCACTCTCTGGAATCTTCAAATAGCTGTCATGCCTTTATTTTTCCCTCAGTTCTTCGTTAGGTGAAATTTCAGCCTTTGCTCGTATTTTCCAATGTGTGAAATTTATTTACTTAGTGCGGTTTTGAGACCGTTCAGTTTCTTTCAGTTTTTATTCGAACACACGGAGCGTCACTCACGGTTCAGATTAAGCCAGAGGTCATCATCAAGACAGGCCCTTGGGAAAGTGTACAAAATTCCGCTTAAGTATTACTTACGGCTCTCTAGAACTTAGCCGCGAGTTGGTTGCCAAAGTTCTATCAGGTTCGGGTAAATGTGTCCTTTTAAAAACCACCCCTCAATCTGTCCTTGCCTCAACGTATTCCAGCAATCCAGGAGGCCAGGACTGCCGTGGACGGCAGCGCGCAGCTGAAGCAAGAGCAGAGGAAGTCCATCGTCGGAGCTGTTATGATGACCCCGCGAGGTCAGCGCACGCTTTTACGACCCAGCCTCAGGGGTAAGCACTTTTGCGGAAAGCAGATTGAGATTGTTTTCATTTTTTTCGAGGGTGTGCAGTAGCAACAGACGAAAAAGATCGGGTAGCACGTAGCATACATTCAGCGGTGACAAAAACGGTGCAGCGCGTTCTGAGAGAGGCGAGCTTGACCCACGCGGAGTAATCGAGTTTTCGAAGGGGAGAGAAATAAATAACCACAAGGGAAAATGAAGAAAATGGGATAGTACCCTTGAAAAAGAGAATTTGTACGACAACGCTAAATTTATTAATTCAAGTTTGACAAACAGGGTCCTGAAAAATGAAGTGTTACCTATTATCATGAACCGTACAAGTCGTGTGAGACGCAGACGAAAACCAAATCTAAATACAACAAGCATAACGCGTCAACAAATATTTCCCTGCATAGGTCCTGTGTTAATCTGAGTAGAACCCGTACAACGATTCTCAGAAAATATGGCTTGATTAAACAAGATATCCGAGACACTCCGTTGCAGCTGAGCATTGGTATTAGTTAGTTGAAAGCTACTTAACTCGCAGCAGAACAAGTCGTTGAGCATGCCGACGAGCACAAGCCAAGACGACATATTTAATGCTTCAGTATTAATTAGTTACGCTGTTTTGAAGCTTCAAGCCAAGAAATTAAGTTATTTCTCTGCAGATAGAAGTGATTATTTTTAAGAAATCAAGCACATGAGCTATTCAATTCGTAAATGAACTTAGGGAGTATTTCTTATAGCTCATAAGTAATGGAAGAAAAAAACTTTGAAAAAAATTAAATACAAACAGGCATGAAATTTTTAGTACATAATAAATGAAATATATCGCCATTACTGCCTCTGAAACAGAATAATGATTGTTCCATGAGTGTGTTTTTGAATCTCAGAATTTGATGATTGACAAAATACGAATCCACAAACCAACAGAATGAGTGAGCCCACACTCGGATAATTTACTCTAGTGCGTCACAAACTGCAAAATGTCTTCCAGACGAGCCTGTACAAAAAAAAAAGTCCTAAAGCTACAAAATTTTGTAACGAATACAGTCACCAATTCACGTGGATCTACACAATAAGTTTGTACTGCACGGGAGATTTTTATGCAAACACGCTCAGAAATTTAAAGCTGATGTGGACTAAAGTTTCTTGTTTGCTCCACTCGCACAAGTACACAAGGCAAGCGGCCACCAGACAGCAACATCACCACTTCCTCTTTCAGGGACTCGAACACAAAAAATGCCAGCACGACTGCTCCCTGTGGAAATTAAGTCGTTCTTTTCTCGTGAAGGCGTCCTGCAAATGTTGAATTTCATCATGTTCTGACTCGGACTACTGGGCGTTCATAGATGTCTCGCGTTTGAGCTGACGGACTTTCTCAAGATTCAAGAAACTCGTCAGAATGCAATTTATCTTTTTTTCTAATCTTAACTTAGCGTATTGAATTCGAAAAAATATGCGCCAACTGATAAGTAAACATCAGTGTTAATAATTGTGCACAATGCATTCTAAACTCAATAATAATAATAATTATCTACAAGAGTTCAATGATTCATTAAATGTTTTATCAGGGAATAGTGTACAAAGACATGTTGTTAAACTTTAGTGTACTTTAATGAACCAATTTCTGCTCAACAATAACAAACGAACGCAACATCGATGCCACAATCATAACGTACGAGACCACAACTGCAGTAGCCTCAAGCGAAACAAACCCAACACACCGTCACCCTTTAAAGACTAAATTATGTAGGCGACATGTGCAAGACTGCATCTCACTCAGTACGAGGACCTCTTTGCAGCCCTATGCATACATGGAATATGACTGCATCGAGTTTTTCACAGAAAAAATAACATCCTTACGGAACGAACAGTTATGTCCTATTGGTCACTGAAGGGTAAATGCCAGGCAATTAAGTGTCCGGAATCCGGAAAAGTACGAGCGGTGTTTAATTAACAGTCATTAGTCTAATTGTTTTCACAAACTTATAATTCATCACTAATAATCTATGCCACAAGAAACAGTGGTCACTCGTTGTATTATTTTCAGCTGCAATGAGTTGCAAAAGAAAAGAATGGGCAGCGTTCTACTCCCTTGTACGGCAGCACACAGCTTGCCTGAAAGCATGCGCTCGACTACACCCTGCTAGCCCCGCAGAGCAGGCTATTGGCTTTAGGTTGGAAACCTTTACCTCGTCCTCCATATTTTCCACGAATGTCTTCTACGGATTACCACCTTTTTTGCGAATATAGACAATTTCGTACGTAACAAGTGGTAGTAGCAGTAAGAACGGCAGCGCTTTAGTGACTCGGTGAATCTTGGACCGAAAGAGAAGGGACCTTTTAGAATTATCTTTGGAGAACGGGGAATCTATGCACAAGGTGTGCATATACAAAGGAACCCCTGCGCATAGAAACATCATGTTAAGAAATAAAAGGAAGAAAAGTTAAAAAAAATCAGGAAGAAAAAATGACAACAAAAAAGAAGAACGTGGGCTTGAAAGCTAGAAGTCCCAAAGGCATATCTATACCTCAGGTAACCTAACAGCGTCCTCTGGAGGGGGGGGGGAAGTCCCCATAGCATAGGAGAGAATCATAAGTAAACATAACTAACCTAACTCTATTGCCTGCGGCCTATCCTATGCTTCCCTAGGAGTCTTGCATAACATCAATATGCATAGTGATGAAGAGCTTGAGTTACTATCCAACTATATAATAATAGCCCATTGTGGCTCGCTTGCTTCCTTGGTTTGTCCGTCTCTTCGTTACGATCTTAAGGACTTAGATGGGAGAAAATTCCCGGGTTTGTATTTCTTACTAATCAGCGAGGAGGTCAGAGAAGACATTTCGTATCATTGATACAGGAAATAATATTTCATGTCGCATTTACCGTAAATAAGAGGGCATTTTAAGAAATTAACATCATTTGTCCCGCCATTTTTGGCTGGGCGCGTCTACTAGTGTACTGAATATTATGTTTCCATCAAAACGTAGTCTTATGAAAGATATACTTCAAGACTTTTTAGTAATTGGCGAAAAAGTGCAGAAAGCAGGGGGAATTATATTCATGAATATAACAAACCTGACGTAGCCCGAAATTAACAGTAAAGATAATAATACAACAACTTTATAATATCTCCGAATTAACAGGCATAAAAACAGCTGAAAATGTTAACATTGAATGCATGAGTACTTCAGAAATTTTAGTCAAATGATACAAAAATAGTACTACTTTGAAAAAAGTGAACAACTATCGTCATACGATTGAAGACAACATGGATGTTGAGAGTTTCGTTCACTATTTTTTAACTCGGAAAATGTTTGAAAATACACTAATTTCTGTACGGCGGTCTGAGTTGATGATATAGCAAAGTATATTACTGAAGTGAATTATCCTCGATCATTGAATCTTTGAAATTAGTCGAGAGAAATGACCCTTCATAAAGAAATCACGGCCACTTAATATCCAGTCTTCGTGCATGCTCCTCCCTCACGAGCTAAACTTTCTCCATCAATAATTTGAGGTCATTTTTCACTCAAGCGAAGCCCATTTGAGCAGCCATTATAGAAACGGACGTTAGCGACTTAAGTCATTCCAGCTAAAGGGAAGACTCTCCGAGTTAAATAATTCGTGCTAAAAACTGAATAGAATGCGATTGTGCTCTCCAATTCTTGCACAAATTGAACTTGGGAATGTTTTTGAAGATGTTCAATAACGTAAAGATTTTCGATTAATTACCCACCGAGACCACAGAATCTTTCATAAGCTACAAGGCAACGTTACCCACATCCCACTGCCCAGTTCGCCTTAAATCGAGTCAGATAATGAAAATGGTCCTCTTCCATTATCGGACGAAGTTTTCCGGACGCCGGAGAAAAACACCGACAAAAATTTAGTTTGCGGGAACGAGCCACAGGAGGAAGAAGGATTATATTTAGCGAGGGAATGGTGGAAATTTGTGCAGTGACTGTCAACAATCACGGACAATTCGGCTAAATTTTTAAGGATGCCACGATAAGAAGGTGATGCCTGAGACATTTCCAGAACTTGTAATTACTGGGGAGTTAAGTTAATGGCGTTATGATCATTCTATTCGAGATTTAATCCCATTATGAGCGTTTCACACTAGATGTTTAATCATATTTCAAGGGATTTACATTCTCAGTAAAAGTTAGTTTATGTTTATAGTTCATTTCCCGTTTCAGGCTAATTTTCAATTTTCACGGCAGACCTTTGATGGAGCCGAAGTTTTTAGAATAGCTCGAGGATGTCACCTGCCCCCAGAGGGTCGCCAAGTCCTCAGGATGCGCTGAAGGACAATCCCATTCACCGTATCCCTCTCAGGGGAGTCAATTAAGTTAATAACGGTGCTGTGTTTACTCAAAGGAACTACGTTTGAAAAGAGACACCATTATGCGTATTTATATACATAGGTATGAAATATTGCCCGAAATATTGTCCTGCTAATAATAAATGCAGCATCAAACCTGCTCTTTCTAAAACTAATCCTTCAAATCTCAAGGGTAGCAGTGAAATGTTATTCGATTTTAAGTATCTGAGTTTTTTTGAGAACTTTCTGACTCCCCTCTATATCTTCATTGAGAACGTACGTTCTCGTTGGTACGCGAGAAAGGGGCACGCACAACTGCAGCTCGGCGTACCACTTTTGACAGCGGCTCAGACATCCAACGTTCCCAACATGCCCTGGAGCTCAACCCTGCAGCGCACCAGTCGACCTCAGAAAAACATCGATTGATTCAATGGAGCAAAAGCAAATGTTATTGATAGGGACCAATAAAAAAGCAAAATGATGTGGAAAATTACTGAAACACTCGGGCGAGAGGATGACATTTTATATCATTATTGGTGTGGAAAAAATGCATCATTTAAAAACATCCTCCCGGCATAGAAATACAAGATTGGACATTAACATTTTGAAAGCTTCATGTGTCATTACTGTGCGCTGTAGCTTATGCAAAAAATAACTTTTACGAATCGTTACTTTTGCGTTAAAGCTAAAAATGTATTTGGAAGGATGAAAAGGTAAACTACCAAAAGAAATAAGTGATTGTCAATTGAACGGAAGCTCTATTATATTGCATACTGTACTAGCAGTTAATATTATGGATTGGATTAATTAGTTTAAACCTCCCTATCCACATGAAATGTGATCTATAAGAGCAAAAAGATGTGACCATTTAGTAAGGATTTTAGAAAACACAGAATTTAGGCGCAAGTAGGTATGTTCCCACACAGGAGTCCACACACACAGAAACGAGACGTTCAGAAGGAACAAGAAGACAGGATAAAAATAATTGAAGGAGGCATGAAAGAAACAAAATGGACACGAAGAATAAAAATCCTGAAGGCCTAACTAGAGCTGAGGGAACCTACTGTACTAGCTGTGTGCTACGAGCGAAATATTTTACGCAAGGCAAAATATTCAAGAACCTCATGAAATGAATACAGAATGATTTATACCCGCTGATTTACTGTCTGATTTTAACAGCATTTAACGTGCCACATGGTAATCATGATAGAAGGTAATTGCAACTGAAAGGACTACGTCTCGTGGGAGATGACCGCATAGGATGAATCTGAGGAAAGGAATGAGAGCGACGAGACAAGCGTGCGAAATAACAACGTGTTGACGGAGACGGCATTTTTTCGCGCCGAGGAACGTGATCAATGAGATGGAAGGAATGAAACTGAGGTCTCCCGGGAGAGATAGCCGACTTTTCACGATGAAACCGAATGAATAAAAGTCCGAAAGTCGCTCCAAAGCCGAACAAATTGTTGAACGTGTATTCGTTTCAATGACATTCCTCAGAGACACTCTGATGCCATTAGCAAATTGTACCGAAGTCCAGGAATGTTGGCGCTCGAACCTCCCAATTGAATTGTAGCTTGTACGCTCATGGCGTTCGTTGCAACAGAAACCTATGGAAATAACAGTCTGCTTAGATCAACGTAAAGGTAAGAGTATTACTAGTTCTTGGGTATCAAGAAACGGTCACCAAAAGTGACTGTTAGAAAATGGTGTTTCTTCTTTAACGATACTCCCACGCAAGTTGCTGGCAGCAGGCGGTGTTAAGAAGAAAATTGTTGAGAGTGGAATACCGCTAGGTCCAAGGTTACAGTACACCAGAGTAGTTGAGCAACATCAAAAAAACTTGCACGAGTTTTGTGAAATTTATTTGTGTTGTCACGTTTTAGCGCAAAAACATGTTCTACTGTAAATTCGACATCTTAGTTTTCATCAATAAAAAAACATCTAACCTAAGCAAAGGCAGTCGATCAAGGACAATATCTCGAATTGATGCCGGAGAGCCTGGGAACAGGATGCACGAGCCGTAAACCTGTATTATGTCTCGATATTTCAATAACTTCGAGTTATTCTTGCTGATTGAAACGAAAACGATATTGTAAACTAAACAACAAGTGACTAAAAATAGCTTGCGCGTTGCTTCTTTCACACAACCACAAAAAGAACTTTAATTGTGAGCTTGTTTTCATTCCAATTTCGGTCGCTAATCTTCTAGGTCAATTAAATAAAATTATGAAACAAATCCTTACTTGTGAGAACATTCCGTCGTTGCATGGTGTGATTTTTATACTACAGGCGTAGAACAATCTACGAGTGAAACCACTGAGTCGTGTCCAGGTGACTCGTCTGTAAACCAGGCTTTCTCCGAGTGTGCTTAGAACATTCTAGTGTGCACCATCAGACTTGCACCATCAAACTTGCACTATCAGACTTGCACCATCAAACTTGCACTATCAGACTTGCACCATCAGACTTGCACCATCAGACTTGCGCCATCAGACTTGCACCATCAGACTTGCACCATCAGACTTGCACCA
>VOMN01005369.1:0-15827 GCA_014899125.1 Orchestia grillus | reverse complement strand
CGTGTACCATATATGACCCACTCCGGAGGCCAAGTGTTAATTCTACATGCGGCGTTTTTTTGAGCATATTCTCTGTGTAGTTTACTACGCCAAGTTCGAGAGAAGCATGTCTCGACCTAATGTACACTCTACCCAGTTAAACATTTTTGCTGCCCCGCCAATTATCAACTATCTGGCGGCGAGACTTGCGCTTGGGCGGCCAAAATAATACATAATTGCAGATATTTATAGATGCTCAAACAAAAAGCTTCACTGGTTTATTCAGCATTGTGTGGTGCCTCGAGCAGTTCTGGCACCCGAACTGCTTCGTGTGTTACGAGTGCGGGGACCTGCTGGCGGACATGATCTACTTCTGGTACGGCAACCACATCTACTGTGGGCGGCACTACCACCAGGCTGCCAATGTACCGCGTTGTCATGGCTGCGACGAGGTAAGTTGTCGAGTTGTGAGTGGAATTGGTAAGAGTAGTGGACGTTCAGGATCCATGTTGCTGGGTTAGTTGAAAACATGAACTGGATTTTGAACTATGCCGTCAAGTTGTCAGTGTACAGTGCACTTGAATTTGTGATAGTGCTGGCACTTTGTTCGCGTGCGGGACACTTGTGTTGCATCATTAGGCTATGTTTACTGCGCCATGTTATACTGAGCGAGGTTCACTTTATTCAGACTAATGAATCTGGACGCTCTATAGCAGGTGTGTCTATTAATTAGGCTATATGGCACTCAGGTACCGTATTGAAGCGGGTAGTTCTTTATGAATTTTTAAAATCTACCCTCTTCAATGTGTGTTGAAACCCGTGAAGACGTTGCAGTTGGTTTGGGGACATAGAGCAGCTGTAAATATGAGGATAAATATAATGAAGCGTATTGGAAAATTTTTGCTACTGCGCAATAATGTTTATTTAGCTGGACCCGTGGTAGTCCCATGGTTTTTAGTACGTAGTTCTAGTCTTTATTTTTATTTCTCATAATTTGTGAGTAGTTGCTTCTTTCTTCTTCGTTCATATTTGCCTTGCTTGCATCATCTCAATTTATGACATTTTGATGTTTCGTTCCTTCTCATTTTTATCAGCTCTTATTTCTTTCACTTGATTTTTTGCTGTTGAAAAACTAATATTTCATTCCTCTCATTCCTGTTAGCTCTTCTTTCGTTTCAATTTCTGGTTCCTGCAAGACATGCGTTTCTCTCTTCTTCACCCGTATTGCTTTTTCTTTTTCTATCTTTAGCTCTATCTCGAGAATATTCTCTATTTCTTGAGCTCCGTTTTTTCTTTTTTGTTGCATTCTTTCTCTATTTTAGTTAAGAATATTAATTTTTCTTCAGCCTGTAAACGCTCCCGTCTACCCCTTTGCCCTTTTCGACTTGCTGTTCTTGTGTTTCGCTTGTTTATTTCATGTGGGTTCAGCCGATTCTAGTTGACTTAATTTGAATTGTTTCATCAGCTCTCAGGAGACGAAAAAAATTGCTGCTGTTGTAGTACAGGTAACGCAGCCTAATCCTCTGTACCTTTATTAACTTGGGATTTAATATGCTGCGAATTTTTTCCAATCTAATTAGTGAAATGTATGACACACAGAGGAACGGATGTACATGCGTATTGTTATTTAGATGAATTTTGATGCTGTATTTTTCGGGTGCACGAGTGGATTAGCGACCGCAGAAGTACGTGAGAGAAAATTAAGAACTCACTGTTGTTGGACAACGTTAATACGGATGTGTTTCGTGATCACCGACGTACCTTAATCCTTTCGTTACGTGAGACTCATCTCTTGTTATTGAAGACGCGTGCCATTCTTATGGCTGATTTCCTCAGTCACACGTCGCTGATGAACGTTTTCGATGGATGAGATCAGTCCTACGCGACGAAAGGGCTTAGAGGCTTCTGAGAAGTTCATTGTTAAAGAACTCAACGGTCCTCTCCTTTCTATACACATAAGGGAATTGATGCTTTCCAGCGATGTTCCCATGAACCAGATACGTCCACCTCGCTACATCGATGTTTCGTGAGGTGTCGTCCTTGTTTTGAGTGTTATTGTATCTAGTTTTTACTTGAAATTTTATCATTTTTGATAGATTTGCTGTAGCTCAGCACAATTGCTTTTAGTGCTTTCAAAGCAAAACATCTATATTTTAAACCTTTTTTAATTCTTGGAGTAGATTTTCCAGCATCGAGGAAGAAACAAATCTCCAGAAGACTGCCTGGCTGCGCATGAAGTTGGCCTTATGAAAGTTACTAAATATTCCGTAGCTGCCGTGATTTCTTCCTCTTCCATACGTGTGTCCTAGTCGTAACGGAACCAAGTGAACACCCAAAATATTTTTGTTCGAAGTGCCAAGAAATTTAGCATTCATGTAAGAAAAGAACCCACCAATCTAAATCGACGATTCTTTGGGCATGTTTTTAGTACGTCCTCTTTATGATATGTGAAACCAATAGATTTGATCGTATCAAGTATCATTAGCGTTAAAATATACTCGAAGTCTATTTACTAACGAGGTTTTCTTCCACATTCACGTAGTATCGTATTCTTTGTCAGGAGAGGTGTTAATAGATAAAGAACTAATCAGAGTACGGGATCTGTCTGCATAGTGCTCACTTCAATTATTAACGCTCGCATATTTATTGCAGCTGATCTTCAGCAACTCGTGGACGCGGGCTGAGAATCACGACTGGCACTTGTCGCATTTCACGTGCTTCCTGTGCGACAAGCCCCTCGCTGGGGAGTCCTATGTGCCCTCCGACACCGGCCACCCCTACTGCATCCCCTGCCACATGGCGGCCAATGCCCAGGTACCGGGCACGCCATTTGATGAATTCGTGAAGCGTTCTCAGCAATTTAGAGGATTCGTGTATGATTATCTACTGAGTTGGGCCTAACACAGGCAACGCTCTTAATGGAAACGAGTTAGGAGAGTCCAGTTGAGCAGTTTGCTCCAGTTGAGCAGTTTGCTCCAGTTGAGCAGTTTGCTCCAGTTAACAGCAAACGAGTTCCTCATGTGGTTTTATGAATTTTTTTATATTCTGTTAATTTTCTGTTTTCCAACTGAAAAAATGTTTCAGATAGAAGTTTTGCCTGTGTTATGTACTCGTTAACAACCTTTACGTCTGGAAAAAGCTATGGTGATGAGGAAACGATGTGTTTATACAATGTGAAGCGTAAATTGTTAGAGAAATTAGTTCAAGGAAAAATAAGTCATAAGAATAGGTTTTTATATCCCTCGGTTAATAGCAAAACAGAAGGCTGAGGCGGTTTAGGCATTAAAAAATAAGTTTGTGATTTATGTACAAATCTTAACGAGATTCTAGTGCTAAGAATAGACCGCTTGCAACTTGTGGAAAAATTTCGTGCAAAAGAATTTGAAACGTTCCAGTTTAGGTAAGAAGCGAATAATGGCGATTGGCAAAAGAATGCTACAGATTTGAGTAGATTCCTTTTAAAATTGCGTTATTCTAGACGAAAACGAGTTAAGTAAGTTTTTCCATGATTAGGAAACTTACAGTGGCAGTTTCGCTTATAATAGACATGTTGGAAAAATCATTTCAACAATTCATATTTTGACCGATATTTTGATTGGCTGAGAATTGTCGGTGAGGGCGAGGTTGTCTGAGTCGATGGGGTAGGGGTTGCGCGTAGCTGCAGGACTTCGGCAGCGTGAGAGCTCAAAATTCTTTTCTTGAGAACTTCAAATGAATCGGCTAGCACTAAGATAATTACCTGTACGTTGATAGTGTGAATAAATTGTGTAGTTGTCCGTTATAATTCAAGTTTATGTTTTAAGACTTGGTATGGAATTCAGGTGGATATAAATAACTTGTATCAGTCGGGCAATTTTATTTAACTCGAACTTTTTATCATTCTGAATCAGCTGTGAAGTTTTATTGACTTTTATTTTATTTGGGCAGACGTGCGAAACTTGCGAGCGCAAGATCGAGCCAGGGTCGAAGCAGTGTCAGTTCCGGGGCTATCATTTCCACGCCTCCGACGAGTGCTTCTCGTGCCACCGCTGCCGCAAGCCTCTCCTCGGCGGCAAGTTCAAGTTGACCAAGAATTGGTTGTTCTGTTCGGAGAAGTGCCACAAGGCCTGCAGGGAGGAGATAGAGAGAAATCCTAGCACTAAATTTAAGCATGGGGACACAGAGGAAAACTAATTCCACATCCCGTGATTGTTTGGCCGTTTGTTGATGGTAAAGAAACACGAATGGGCGTTTGATGGTCATTGAAATGTTTCTGTATCTGGGACATGAAGTGGACAGCGAGAGAATAGGTCATTGACGATGTTGTGCTTACGGAGTGTATACAATTATTCCCCTTCTATTCCACGTGTTTGTTCTACGAGACTAGAGAGTGAAAATCCTTCAACGAAAAAGTTTTCATATATTTAGAAAAGGTTTTAATTTGGATTGTTTTTAAGCAAATTTTGGTGTTTCTCAGGACTGCAATATTCACGAGCCTTTCACAAAGAAAGTGAGGAGGGAGCGACTGTGCTTAGCATTGCTGGCAGACCTGGCCTTCCTCAGGGGATCGCAACTATCGACGTTAGGTTCAGGAGCATTGTCGTTTATATGCATTGGGGTTTATACTTCGCTAGTGAGATCGGCTGATTTATTTATTTGACGTCTCTCGTTTCTTGAGAATTAGCGATGTTTGCGCGCTTGAGCGCTTATTTAATTTCATTTTTGCGAAGTTACTTTTATGGGTTTCAAAGTTTGTTTCAATCGTTTGTCAGCATAGGATTTATTATATCAAGAATGCAACAACTTACTAGACCGCCTGTGATCCGTTGGGTCGCTGTTGATTGGTGATATTAGCAGGTGAGAAGTTAAATTCAGTGAACGTTCATTTTTGTTTTTATCGAATTTTGGAAAACGTCTGTCTTGAATGACACCTCTCGTCCCTTACACCAGACCCTGTGTTATTAATTTTTCTTGGAAGAAAGTCCTTAGACACAAAGTACTGGACTTGAGTGGAAACCCAAGAAGTCTGACTCGTTTCCATCGTGATATTTTGTCCTAATCAGTTGAAATACCTGATATCTTGCATGGTTTGAAAATCGTCGCAATACAGAATATTAATGCCGAGATGTATTGAATTGTCGGCTTGGCCTAGTAGTTGAAGCATTTGCATTTCATCCGGAAAGTGTCGAGCTTCAGCGGTGGTTTTAGTTAGAAAAGACCAGCCTCTTGTTAAAAAAATGAAAATAAGAGTCCATATGTTATTACTGAATATTTCACGTACAACTTGAAAAAAAATGAACAAGCTAGCAGTATTTTTTGATTTTAATAGTATGTACTCGTCCATAAAAATTCTGTCCCTAGGTAACTTTACAAATAACTGATGGCTGTTGTTTCATAGTATTGTTCAGATCGACACTGGGATTTTTCCAAATTCATTATAATAGACTAATTCGGATGATCCAGGTAGCAGCAGTGTGACTCTTGATAGATTTTAAGTTTAGCTAATTACGGCGATTAAACCTTTTTTCGTTATAGTTTGACTTCAGTCAGAACCGCTCCTACGCAGTCGGTAATACATGGGTTTGACAAAGGAGAATAGATACCTGTTGCGTCACTTTTAAGTTGAAAACTAATGGTTGCGTTCAAGATCTTCAATGAGATCGAAAAGGAAACAAATGCGAAACTTTGGTTCACAATCGTGAAGGTTATGCATGTATATTTAGAAGCCACTCGTCCTTTTTGTTCTGTATGACACACGATTTGCTAAAGTTCAGATAGTAAGTCAATTACATGCTATGTCTATTCTTCATATCCTAACGTAATTTTACGCATAAGCCGACTATGAAGGATCTTGTCTATTATTTCTATGTGTGGTGTACACAATTATTTATAGCACCGATTCCTTCAGCGAAATATTACACGCCAACCTCGTCTTCTTGGTGACCTGGTCCGTAACATCGTGCCAGGTATGTCGCGCTTATAAGGGTGTTGTCTCTTGGAGCTTCTCCAGCGCTCTCGCCCCAGCGCCGGGAGCGCAATAACGCCGACTCTTTTCTTAATATAAAAACTTCGAGAGCGAAGCCTCGTTGTTTCTCTGTTACATTCGTTTCGCTAGTAATGGGCTATTAAAACAGCTACTACTCTGTCGGGAAAAATTGTTGATACATTACCATGAAATGGAGCCATTTCCATGAAATACCTCAAAACTTAATATAAGTCATCTCTATCAATTACGCTCGGTGTAGTGCCACTTTTTCAAATAGTAGGGCTAGGATTTTCAAGTTTTTGTTGCGGTGTATAGTCCATACTATTGCCTAGAAAGCGAAGAACGTCTGACCTTTTTCTGTTCTCAATTCTGGTGCTCGATCCTGGATGTTCTTCCTGGTAGCTCTGTGCCTTCTCAGGTGCCTTGTACTTTCTCAGGTGCCTTGTACCTTTGTAATTCTCGTAAATTTTGACGTGTCTGGTATGTATCCCAGATAGAATAATAGATTTCTAAGGGAAAAGGTGCGTCATTGTAGAATTAGCGGTTGTAAGTGCACGGCCTCACATCCATTATTGTCAACTCGGAGACTAGGGCAGGAAGAAGACAGAGGCAGCTGTGAAGCAAGTGTGAACGGCAGCCCTCAAACGTGTGCTTTTCAGGCCGTACATGAAGCAGTGAATGCGAACTCAATTGCCAAATTTTTCGTCTTAAAACGTAAGGCAAATTAAATATTGCTGTGACAGTGTGCCAAAAGTGTTCAAAATTGAGCGTTATGAGTCGATCTCTGAATGTTAGTATTAGATGAATATTTTAATGGTATGACCTACTTGTTTTCTGGGGAAATTTTTACAACAATCACAATAAATTTATGTTTTACTATTAATGAAATTGACGCAAAAGCAAACGTAGCTCGTATTTATTGAAACTTCAATCTTGATAAGTCTTTGGAAAGAGTCGTTATGTGATGTAAACAAGTCATTTCTGTTGTGACTTTTGGTACTCCATATCTAAATACAATTGCCTTAGCCTATTCCATGTGTATGGTATCTAGATTTTCGACTCCGACTTCAACGGGAGTATTTTTGATGTATTGGGTCTTTATTCGTAAACTAATGCATAAGGATTAACATTAAGTCTAGTTTTTGTTGCTCTGGGAACAAATTGTAAGGTATTTCCATTACTGTTTTCCTTGCCGTCCTAGTCTTGCCTTTCGTTCTTTTGTTCTGTGTATGCAGACGTCAGTAAGGTAGTTTCTGGAACTTACGAAGCTTTCCTTGGGCGGGCTGATGTGGGTTTTTACGGTACGAAGTATTACAGTTCCAGTCGCAACTTACCAGTATCGTTTTTATCGGTTGCTACTTTTTCACTGTCATTTTTGTAATCGTATACGTGTTAGATGCTGTATTTTAAGTTTCATGTGATTTCTGAGTAGTTCTTTGTTAAATCGCTTCTTGTTCGGACCATTGATTTTTATAGCGTAGGAGTAGTCTAAGTTATTCATGCTTTCTTCCGGTTTGACATTTACATTCCAATTTCCGTCATACTCTCATGTATCATTTTAATTTTACAGTTTCGCTTGTTTATGTGCTCGCTGTCGTTTTGAAAACGGCGTTCCCATACGGTTTCGCCCAGAGAAGCAGGCAAAACGTTTCCAGACCGCAAAGTCAACCTGAAATGTTGACGCTCGCAGAATTGCTCCACAATTACGCCATAAGGGTAGGAGAAGCTAAAAGTTTGATGCTTGACCTAGTTTGTTTTTAGAGTGACGATATTTCGGATGCTATTCAGCTTCAGTCAAGTAGTATGGTAGCATTGGCGCATAGTTTCATTCGCTATAATTTCTATTAACGCTAGTATTTGAACTTGCAGCTGACTTTGTTTACTATGAATGGTATTTCTTTTTGATGCTGAGAGAAGGGATTTTGTTTCGTAGGTAGTGTGATTTTGTGATTCTTGTGCCAGTGTTGTTTCCTGTTAATTTTCTTTAAATTGTTTATATTTAATTTTTTATTCAATTTGCACATTTTGTTGGTCACACATTTGTAATGTTTAGCGAGCGTTATAGTAGTTTTGTATGATCATTAGGATAATTTTATTTAAATTAGTTACATTGAATTTCTAAGTATAGAACAGACCCTGCATTTTTAAGGTAGATATGAAACTAGATGCCTTGAAACATGCGTATTTCCATTTTATTGGACTAATAATTATGATACCTGGGTTATATATGCATAGTTATATTTTGCAATGGAGTGCAGATGTTCCACGGATACTTAGCCTCATTTTCTTCTTTAGCCATTAACGCAAATTAAGAAATGTAAACGGATACCAAGTCCTTCAATTTGCATCGTGTTGGCAAATTGAGCTTATACTAGATATCTTGTAAAACTTCATACTTGAGCGTAGGTGTTAGAGCATCTTACATGAAACACAAGATGAATTGTTTTTATTTAAACAGTCGAAGAGCTACCAAAAACGAGGGACTCGGAAAGCGAGTACTCGTTAGTACGTACGAGGATGTAAGGTACTTATCCTAGTATGTCTCACGTGAGAAGTATGTTATTTATTTCATGCATATACGCATGCGTCGTAACTCGACAATGCACTTTTCGTAGTTGGCTTTTGGATCCCTGTGGAGAGCAGCGTAACTTAGCATCATTATTGATAAGACATAACTTTTTGACTTTCGACAGTGATTTCATTCAATACCTCGCCGAGCGACATTTCGAGACTTCTGGTGTACGAAAGAATATGCGCTTCTCCTCGGTGCCAGCACACGTGGGAGTGAAGGGCAACGAGCGAGCGGACAGCGCTGCCAAGGAGGCAGCAGCCTCGGACAGACCTCGTGACAACCTTAGCATCCCCAGCAGAGACCTTTATGGCCGCAGAAGAGAGCTTATTACCACCGCTTGGCGAGAGAAGTGGAATGTGGAATAGAACAAACGACGACAGGTGAAACCGACAGTCCGCCCCTGGTCCTCTTCTTTCTGTTGTCACCGACTAATGGAAGTAATACTGTGCCGATTGAGAATCGGACATACTTTGCTCACATATGGCTACCTAATGGAACGTCGCCCTGAACCTTTCTGTATGGATTATCTATTCCTTTTAACAGTACAGCACTTCCAGTACAGTATAAGCGGCGCATTTTACATTACCATGCACGAGGCTTCGTGCAAGGTTTAATTTTTCTTATCAACCTCTTCAAAATCATACCGTACCTACATTGCCTCATCCGAGCATTACCAAGTTAATAAGACAAAGTAGCGGTGAGCAAGTTTATTGCAGGACATTAGCTTGTAGCGCTGACCGTTTGTCTGGTGTGGTCGAGAGCTGCGCTCACAAAATTGAGGGCTTCGAGATAATCCTCCGTAGCAAGGCCAGGCGCCCGCACAGCCGAGAGCGCCTGCTCGCACGTGTTGAGAACCACGTGGGTCTGCACAACGGAAGAAATTTCAACAGTTGAATATAAATACACCGTGATTTAACCAAGTACACTCCTATTAATCTGCACACATCGGAACAGTCATCCACGTATCAGAGAACGACTGTACGTCAGTGCATTTTTTTTTTTTGAGTTTGAGAGGCAAATTCTTCAAAACGTTCAACACTTTTGCCTACATATTTTACATAGGTGGTATAGCGTACCCTGCACAGTATTAGTAGTAGTCATAAAGATAGGAGCGCTTCAGTAATTCTCTCGCACCGAATGAGCCGGGTTCATTTAGTACGGACTAAGTACAACTACGAGTGTCCCTTGCTCATAGAAACACCACGTTGGACAGGAAGAAAAGATGAGTATTCAGCGAAAACCGCATGAAAACGGAAAGAAGCAAAGCGGGCACGAGAGACAGCAGTCACCGAAGATCTATTTATGATCAAGGTAATCAAACAGTGCCCCCTGGAGCAATATTTGGCGCCATCGACTTGAGTTCCCTCCCCCTCTCCACAGTCCTTACAAAATAACAGTTGCAATGAGACACCAAGGTAACATACGCATTGCAAGATTTTAATCATGTAAAGAGAAAATACTTTCTCTGCATAGTTCTATCGATTTATATTATTCGAGTACGCGTTTCTTCGACGTAATTACTAGGCAATGAAAAGAAATAGTTTAATTTTCATTTCCCCATACATTTCTCTTTCTGTAGCAAGGACATAACTTAGTAGCGTGTATGAATTCGCTCGGCAAATCGTAAAACGTCTACATGGTTCCTCAACTTTTCTCAGGTAATTTCTTCGACTCCCAAAAATTCGTAGGTTGGCGTAGACAATCATTAATTTGCGTGGTTGTTGGTCGACTAATGCAATTTAATTTCATTTTTTAGTTTGAACCTCCGTGTTCTCACCGGAGACGCTCTCAAGAGAGCGGAAAAAAGAGGCCATTTAGTGTGGACTCGAGAATACGTGGCACCCTTGCACAAATATGTTCTTAAATAAGATTCCCCGTGCGTAGAAACGTTATGTAAAAACAAGAAGGATGAATTATCAGCGAAGAAGGCATGAACATGGAAAGAAGCACACAAGGCATGAAAGATAGAGATCCCGAATGCTGAGCTGTAGTCATAAGGATAGGAGCGCTTCATTAATTGTCTCGCACCGAATGAGTAGGCTCCTTTAGTAAGGACTAAGTACAACTAGGAATAGATTTACCTAACTCCGCATAGATTAACTCACACCTAACCTTTCCCACCAAAAGAAAACCGAGAGTCGCGATGAAAATCATCTATGATTGTGCTTACACCAGCTGGTCTGAATGCAAAAATAGACAATTTTTATCGTCACTATCGATGTGAAATTGATTTCCGCGATAAAATTGTCAACCAAACATCCAATTTGTGAAACCTAACCTTATTGCCTACGCTCTATCCTGTGCCTCCTGAGAGGGATATCTAAGAAAAGCTACTCCTAAATGGTATAAGCACAAAATTTCCGCATCGCATTCACAAAATTACAGACGATAATGCACATGACACGAGAAGACGTTGCCACTTACATTGTGTTTAAGAGCGTCCCAGTTGACGGGGGGGTACATGGAGAGCACGAGGTCGTCCACCGCCTCAGGCAGACCACGCGTCTGGAGCCGCAGCTCGTCCGCCGCTGCCCACACGCGTCTGTTGCTGGCGCTGCACACTTCTGCGCCCGCCTCGGCCGAGCGTCTCTTCAACAGCTCCGTACTCCGTTTGTACAATAACTGCAAAAGAAATATCGATATATCTACTACTACTAATACGCTACGTACTTTATCTGATTATTAATCTTGCAAAAAGAAATTTTCTAAATTTCTAACCTCTCAAAAGCATCATTTTGTTACTTCAAAATGACTGTACATGACGCTAACACAAAATTGCAACCGTTTTATAAAAGTTAGGTTGCTGCAACAGTGAAAACAGCGTTTTCCACACCACATATAGATATACACGAACGTAGACATACATCCACAACTCGGAACACGTACAGGTCACATTATCTCACAGAATAAACGAAGTTTCCACTACAAAGATAACATGGTAACTCCTACTGTACTCGAGGATTTATAGATGCCACACAAAGTTAATCATACCCATATTTTTAACGATAGCCCCTAAAACTTCATATTTTTGAACGATAACGCAAAATAATTTTCAATGATAGTTGTTTATGCATCAATAAGCGAGAGATCAAGGAATTTCATCAGGATTGGCAATAAAACTTCCAAAACCCACCTAAAAAACAAACCTGACATAGCGCATTTTTTCAATATATTTTTACGTAAACGAATGCTACATAAGTTGAGAACCGTAGCGTATTTAGTGAATGTACACTTGAACTTCAAAACCATAATAGTGTAATTCCTATAAGAAGGGCATAATCCTGCTGTGCAGGGTTACTGGTTTTAACGCTATCAGACGACATTTCACAAGAGATGTTAACAATTTTAATCATCATTAAGAGTGTAGGGATAAAGTGCGAAGCATGTTTTAACCTTTGAACCTAATATGGGAGAAAAGGGCACCTGTTGAAACGAATGTCAAATGGCTGCCATTTTAGACTTTTCAAGTAGGATCTCTACAGCCTGCAACTTTCAACTAGCTTTAGTGCCTTTTCAGACATTGTACTGATATCAAATCAAGCCAGGCCAAATTTAGAAAAAATACGCTTAGCTGAGCCGCAGCAGCTGTATTCGAGGAGTGGAGGTGAGATGGTAACTTGAGAAGGCCAACAGGAGGCTTTTGGCTGCTACTCTAGGCAACTTTGGCTTACTTGAGGCCGATGAATTTACGCTATTTTGGTGGTATCAGTGTTTCTAAAATTGAGCATATTTTCACAGAACATGTAGGCAGGGTATGAGGTACTGTCTTTAAATTTGAAGTTCATCTGAGAGACCATATAGGTACTCTCAAGCCTCCCCAGCAAAAGTATTACTTACGATTCAAATTTTAATTAGATGATGCCGGGCAATAAATGTATTATGTCAAGTGAAAGGTTAAATCCAAGCACGGGCACAGCAAAAAACGGAGCAGCAAAGAACGATCATCGCTAGAATGGAAACCCGAAATCAGTAATGTGATCACGAAACGAAACTCATTAAAATCATTCCGAGGGCGGGGCTACGGTAACCTCCATTGGGACAATCGTGTCTCCCAGGACCTCAGCATGGGAGCCTCTTCAGGGTCTCCCCATAACATAGAATGGGCTAATCTAACTCTGTAGCCTACGAGGCTATGGCACATGAATTGCTCATTAGATAAAAACAATTGAGAAAATATACAACTATCCATAGACATCCATTACTCAATAAAATTTAATACATTAAAAAACCCACTAACCCATTTTTAAAACCTTGAATTTTACCGTGCCTATGGCGTATTTAAGGAAGAGGAGTACATAGTAGCAAGGATAGCAGCGCTTTAGCAACTCCGACTATCTCGCATCGAAAAAGAAGGAACCATTTAGTATGGAATTTGGAAAACTTCGCATAATCTCCAAATCTTCTTCACATAAAAAACAAGTTAAGAAAGAAGAAGAAGATGAAATAAAGAATTATCGGCGAAGAATGAAAATGGAAAACAATACAATTGGGCACGAAAGATAGTAATCTCCTACAGCTGAGGTAACCAAACAGTGCCCTCTGGGAACACCAGTCCCGATAACATGCGATAGACAAACCTAACTATCGCCTATGGTCTAGTCTATGCCCTCTGACCACTGAGGGGACATAGAACAGGGCTAGGTTTATCTATCCTCTGCTAAGGGGCCTGGCGTCCCCGGGGGGCACTGTTAGGTTACCTCAGCTCGAGCTAGGGCTGAGGTACTTTTATCTTTCGTGCCCACTTGGCTATTTTTATATCTTCTTCGCTGATTATTCTTTATATTTTCTTCCTCTTCCATCGTAACTTGCTGTTTCTATGCGCAGAAGATCTTGTGTGGGAACACACCTTGCGTAGAGATTCCCAATTCTTCGAAGTCCCTACTAAATGGCTCCATCTTTCGGCGCGAGACAGTCGGAGTTACGGAAGCACTGCTATTCTTACAACTACTGCTACTACAATGCCGCTGAGAGATATTTAAGAAAGATATCCGAAAATTATTTATCATATCAAACTACAGCGAGCAAGATTTGTGTCCAATTACTTCAAATAAAATGAATTAGATTAGATTATTAGTTAGTTTAAAGCTCACTATCCACATGACATTTGATCCAAGGAGAACAAGAGAAAAGACCATTCGGTATGGACTAGAGAACGGGGAATCTATGCACAGGTGTTCGTACACAGGATCTCCTGCGCATAGAAACTGTAATTTGTGAATGAAAAAAAAGAACAGACAAAGAAGAGATAGCGAATACGGTAAAAATTGATAGAACAAAGCAAGCACGAAAAATAGAATTCTCAAGGCTCTATCTTTAGCTGAGGTAACTTAACAGTGTCTCCCTGGAAATGTTAGTCCTCACAACATAGGATCGAAAAACATAACCTAATTGACCATTTACACGAAAGTAGTTGACTTAAATTCATCTAGTAAAAATTTGATTCATTTTTACCAACAAAACACTCTCATAATTTCAAATATTAAGACTACCAAACCACTAATTTCACTCTATATATCGCTCCGCTGCAAACAAGTTTGGTCTAAATTCAATACATAAAGAAAAGTTGATGAGCCTGCAATCACTCAGCCAAATGTTCACACTCCTGCAAACGCTAAGGCGGCTGAAAGCAGATAGCTTTTTAGAAATAGTCGCCATTGAAGAACGTACGTTCGGAAGTAAAGTTTCTACCTGTCAACCTTGAACTTACGCTCAGTAGTAACACAAACGAGCACGTTCGACAGAACTACCAAAAGAACAGTCGAGCTCGTCTCATGGTCAACTTACGCCTCCGCGTTGAGCAACGTGCTACTGAGATGGCACCATGAAAGCAGTGAAATTTTCAATTATCGGTATTAGGGCACACAATAATATAAACAATGGAAGAAAGTCATTTAAAGAAAGGTACTTAGTATCAACAACGACTTTCAAAGACATCCAAAACAATAGAAATTAACTCACTTTAACAAGTTTTAAGACATTAACAAATCTTTCCAGCTGTGTTTTATCCTCAGCCGACCACCCAGCTCCTTCTGCTTCAGGGTCATCATCGTCGTCATCGCTGCACTCCATGCCGGGGACCTTCAGGACATTCCAGCCTCTGCCGTCGCCTTCTAGAGACTGCCCAGAAAACATCCTCTTATTTAACTTTTAATTTTGATACAAGTAAAATGACAGCTTCGAGTTACCAATAACCCGCAGAGCATCTAAAATGTGTCGAAGTGCATTGTCTAAAATACGGGCTAAAGAGAAGCAGGTATAATCGTACAATGTTTCACCAAACAACATCAACTTCGACGATGAAAAGAGGGAAAAATTTCAGCTGATGCATGGATAACTAACGTAAATAACTAAGCAAATTTTCAACATAACGTTTATATATTATAGCCTGCACAAGCAGACGAACAAAAAGTCCACAAAGTTTAATATCATTTAATGGTGAGCAAAAGAACTGAATAAGGTACATCAAGGGGTTTCGGTGAATTTAGGAATGCAGGTATGGAAGAGAATGAATTCGGAAATGAATAAAGAGTAACACACATGTTAATTAACAACGTAGCTGAAAAAAGTATATACTTTAGGAAATAAAACATAAATAACAATGCTCTGTCATTAAATTGTAACGATAAAAAAAAAAAATGGAGCAAACTTGAAAAAAGAGAAATCAAAATGCTCCATACAGTTTTTGAATACATGAAAAGTGAACCCATTGGGAGATATAGTAAACGGGAGACTTCTGTTAGTATATTGAATTTTTGTACATACAATAACTGTCAGATCTATGCCTGTTCACCACTGGTATTAGTGGAGAAACTCGGCCTTTCAATAGCATACGTAAATTAAGAGCTCTGTCAGCGTACTGCCTCCATTAACCACATTTTCCACAGAGTAAATGGGTAGCAAGATGCTTTAATACAAATCAAAATGGTTGGCTAAAACTACTTCAAGTAAACAAAAAATCTGTTGAACTTTAGATAGACTGGGGCCAAACACAGCTCTATTATCTATTGGTCAATTAGACCAATTACCGTTGTTTCACTCGCAATAAAAATACAATCCTTTGATATAATAGTGGTCACTGAAAATATCCAGCGGAGCTGTCAACAAACTGATGGTGCTATGCAAATACGCTTCGGTAGCTGGACTTTTCTGCAAATGCTAACGTTTTACCAGTGCAGAAATAAGGTGAAGCCCACACAATACAGCAGCGAGACTTCGGAAGCCAAAGTACAGGGCGGCGTATAAGTAACGCACCCTTTTAAAAAATTAATAAAAAAAGTTTGAAAGGTGAAGAGATTTGAATAATTACAAACA
>VOMN01005354.1:0-43418 GCA_014899125.1 Orchestia grillus | reverse complement strand
GGCAACCGTGCATGCCGAAGAGCAAAATTTTGAAGTTTTCTATCACTGTAAGCCGTGCCTCGCCTTCCTACTCACTTATTATTAATGTAAAACGTCAATACTGGGATTTAGGAGGACTTGGAGCGCTTCTTTTTATGTTCGCTCTGTCGCATTGCTGCGTGTGTGATGTTTATATTTGACGCTCTACTGCAACTATCTAAGTTGAAAGCAATTTCTATTTCTTTTCTAAAAGATTTACTTATTTGCATGTAGCGAACATAATTCTCTTGGTGAACGCGTGAACGTTTTATTTCTCTCACGTTACATTACGGGCCGTCGATATATGCCCTAGTATTTCTGTGCACGTGCCATGAATGTCTTTATAATATATCCCTTTGTACAATGCCAACCTTCCTGTCGTGTTCATTCGAAGTGGTTATGGTCGATTTTGCATCCCCATGTTGAGCTTAATTTTGTATTCGCTGCTGCGGAGTATGAAGTTTTTATCGCGCCTAATTACTAAGCGGCCAAGAGGTTGTCTGTTCTCTGTCGTCCATTGCGGTGAGATGCGTGCAGCAGCAGCATTATTTCGCTCTCTTGTGCTGGAGTAACACTCGCAGTCATATCGTACGAATTATTTGAACTTCTTTAACTCTCACGTAAGCGAGGCGTGGTGCGCAGTCAGCTTGAAGTCTCGAATGTGCAACAGTGGGAAATATGTAAGGACCATGTTGACAGCGTGAGAAATACTGCATGCTAGTTTGAGTCTTACGCGCTCAAGTAGAGCATAGTGAATGGCTTCCGAGTCCATTTTAGTGGATGCATGCAGTTGAAACTCTGAAAATTATTTACATATCTTTTGTTTTCTCCGAAATATATTTTCTTATCGGTGTAATAAAACCAGTGCTGTGGTGATCATTCTACGTACATAAAGCTTTTAGTTTCAAGATATCCGTCTTTTGGTTGTTACAATCGTCACCGAGACACATCCTTTTATTTTCGCCCAAGGCAGCTGGGCGTTTAATTCCGGAGCCACAAGCTTGTGTCTTGGGGGTTGTCCCGCGTGAGAGGGGCGGGCAACACGCATTAGGATTGTACGTGTGCAGCGCGCGGAAGCCGTTCCAAGGTCACGCCTGTTCTAGGCTTCTCAGCTTCGGCAATGTTGCACGCGCGGTCGCCTTTTTTGTGCCTTGTACTGTTTGGTGTTGAGGTGAACTTGCGCTCCACGGCGTGCGTCTTCTTAAAAGTCTTCCATTTAGAGGCCCTTAAAGATTGGATCACTTCTCAATACGTGCTATTTTGTGTAACCAATGAATAGTTAACTGCATTACGAGATATAAAATTTTGTTCACCTTTTAGTTTCAGTGATATTTTTGCTCAATGTTGCCCTTCAAGAAGCTGCTGTGGCCAGTTCTACTAATAAAGCTGAACTAAAATTATTAGAAAATTAACGAACTAAAACGAACTATGTTGTAGAAGGTTTAATCTCAAGGGAAAAAATTCGTTACAGGTATTAATAAATTGCGGTCCCAGGTGGCCGGCGGTGCATTCACACGGTCTGAGTCATTGGTAATGTCCGTGTGGACGCAACAATTAGTTACGATAAGTAACCGTTGACAGGTCACCATATCGTTGCAAAGATGGTTCATTTAACTATATGGCATTTTTGGTAATGATTCCACTACTCACTTCATGCATCGCGCTCCAGCACTAACCTCATTACCATTGATAAAGTGACCGCTCCCCTAGTTACGAATCTAGTCATGTTTGTTAAGCAGTTGTACAGTTTGTCGTAAGCAGGGTCTGGTGATGACAGTGTCGTCACCAGAATTACAGGTAATCACATTGGCTTCTCGCATTGTGTGTCAACTTAATCAAAGGATTAGTTGTACGTGTTTCTGTTCTTTGCTCTCTCGCACAGAGTCTTCCTGAGCTCATAGCAAAGTATCATCACGTACTGTCGAGAGCGTCACATACATCGCACAGTGTACGTCTCGTTTAGGTGTTTATTTTGACTTCGTGTACCTCACTTTTACTGCTTCTTACATCTTGCTGGCCTTATAAGTGGACCCGCAATAGCCTGTGTAATAATTTGCGTACACTTCACGTCCAATATGGCACGTCTTGGGTCTGTTAAACGCTAGCATTTTCGTGTTTAATTCGGTGCACGAATCCCAATTTTCTTTCGTCCTTCCTTGATTCCGAGTGAGGATTGTTCGAACTTATTCTTTAGTTGAGGATTTTTAAATGGCATGGCATTCGCTGAAAGTTTTAAGGTAATTGAACACGTACTCCTGGACTATGGGTTGAAGTTTGGCTAAAAATGTGCTTTTATCTTTGAGTAGTTTCAGCAATGGTTTCAGTAATTTTGTCATTACGAATGTATATATATCCGCTCACGAATTTCTCGGTGGGCGGCCTTGACTTTTGTAAGCAGCACAGGACTGGATATAAAACTGAAGAAACTTCATTAAAAACTCGATCTGTACCCGAGCACGAAGTGAGAACTTGTCTGCGAGCATAGCGTAATGACAACCTGCAATGCCGCTCCCCTTCATTTGGATCACTATAATTGCAAGGAAAAACAGCTGCGAACGAGCGACCGAGAAGCATCGTTAAACTGCTGTAGTTTATGAGAAGACATCTTAAAATGTTGTTGCTGAGTGGAAACGACAATATTCTTCGACTAGATTTTTTATCCGGAACACTAATGATTATGAAAATATCCGATATTCTGTACATTTTTCACGATGCTCCAAGCGTGTTTTTGTTGCAATTTTCTTGTTATGTCATTGGATGGGGCATTTGCATTTAGATTGAACTCGTGAAAGAAGAGGGGGAGATCCCCATGCAGGCTCATCGTTAGGCTGTTGCATTCTAGAACGATTTCTTGATTATTTCTCTCGAGAGGACGAATTATGCCGGATTGGTGAATTATGCCGTCTCACAAGACTTCTTTTTTATCTGAAGTTAATGGTTTGCATTGCTTTATGTGAATCAGCTGTCACTTGTACGTCTGTTTCTACATTTTCATGTACTATGGTTTGTACTTTTACTCCCTGAATTTTTTTTCTGTTTTCTCATTTTCCTTAGTTTCTGAGGGCAGTTCCTGTCCCATCAATTTACTTATGTTGTGATTTTATTCTCTTGTTCAGATGTTGTTTGTATGACTTACTTCACTTTAGATTTGGTTATACAAGCACCGACGAAGAAAAAGTTAATCTATTATGCCAGCAAATCAATAAAAAACTATTTCGGTAACTACTTCGCTCGCAATTTTACATGCTGAAAAAGAGTTTCACTCTGTGGCCAGTTCTAATTATTTCAAATTGGAGAGAAAGACGATTGAGCAGATGTGTTACTTGGGGCTTACTCGGCTGATGCGTCTTCTCTTCATTTGGTACATTTTATCTCTCTTCATGCTCTGTCCAAACATCGTTGCTGCGCAGATGTGCCTTGTTCTGACCAGAAATGCACCTTAAAAAACTTCATTGTGTTTGTCGTTCCAAAAGCGTCAGCCCCTGACACAGCTCTCTACGCTGTCACGTACACTCCTATTGTGTAAATTTCCTAATGAGAACTGTTCTTTACTCATGCATGTTTGGACGGTGACATTATCGTGGCTGAATATCGGTGCTTTGTTTGCACATGAAAAGACTAGAGCTTGAGCAGGGAGTTAATAGTGTTTGTGGCGCTCGTTTAAAAGGTTGTGTTGACAGCGTAGGTGCCGGTAATGAAGTTCGTTATGATCAGCTGCAGCTGCGCCTTCCTTGCGCTTGAAGCCGTGTGCTTGCAGCTGCTATCATTCCAGGACACAAACCTTTACTTTCAAATAACGCGAACAATATCAAGCAGCAATTTAATGTTGCATTTTTCTTTGATGTGCTTATGCAGGTGAAAACTTTGAAGTATCGCACCGTTCATTTGTTGAGTCCGGACTCGGCTCTCGCAGTGAGTTTAATTGTTTTAAGAAACTCTGTTTATTGTACTGTAAAGGATTGTCTTAGGATTTACACACAGTGCAGTAGAGTAAAATGTAATTTTAACGGTATAAACGAACTTGGCTGCATTGTTCCTGTGCTACTTACAACGCTGCAGGTGCGCCAATCCTTGTACAACTTCCGAAAAAACAATTCATATTGTGTCAAATGTTAAATTAGTTAATCAAGGTCAAAGGGTCTCCGCGGCTCAACTGCAAGTTATGGACAAGAGCCAATGGCAGATAAATTGTGCAACTTCCTAGGATAGCTTCCTTCGAACTTTATGGAGTTTTATTTGCAAAGTTTTGGGATCTCATTTCTCTTTGGTGGCTCCATATCTTTGGGCGGCCAGCTGGCACGGCTCCAAATAACCTTTCTGTCGTCTTTTCCTGCCAAGGGGCCATTGCTGTCGGCCCAAATAGGAATTGATTGGTAATTTGTGTCGGGTGCTTCGGGCCGATCACTGCGACATCGGCCTTCCTTTACCCTCGCCTGGCCAAGAATCTTGCGACCAGTTTCGTTTTTGGCGAAATTTGGGCCCATTTTGAGCTCTCGATGCTCACTGCATACGCACGACATGCTGAAAGGTAATGACGCATCATCTCGGCCAGCTCAGTTTTGGATATTCTAATCTCTATTCGCTCTATCTGCATTGCTTCGCATGCCGAATCCATTTTGAATGGTGGATTACGCCCGACTAAGTGATAATACGTACACTTATTTTTGTTCATGCTGCATAACAGCTCCAATTCGTCATGTTGTATTCTACCTCTTGGGACTATTTAATATGGTATCTACGAGTTGAAGTATTCTCTCTCTAAAAGTTAGTTTTCAACTTCTTAATTACTTAGTGAAGAAAGTTCAACTTAGCACTTTGAGTATCGAATCTAAACTTTCATCATCAATTACTCGCAATATTTACGTTCTTGCAAGTTGTTACCTAGGATTTCGTAAGTCAATTGGTGGCTTAAAAATACAATTTCACACAACCCAATAACCACGCGAATGGAAATGAGTGCACACGTGACGATTTTTTGCGTCTACATGCACCCTTAAGTTACATTTTTCTCGCTAACCACATTGTGCGCGGCTGGAGGGTGTACGCTCATGCTAACCTTTTATTTGAGTTTTAATGTTACCTTGCGGCGCCACAATGAGGCGTGTCAGTGGCGGGCTCCGCCGCCTGCATGGCGATCACGCTCGAGCAGCTTGTGGGAATTGTAGCACTGATTTTCTCATGCAGAGGTTGGCGTTTCCCACGTTCTTAGGACTACTTCGCACGTTTTTATGACCACCTTCATGACTATTCCCACGGCTGCAAAGGTTGTATTTCCCACGCGTAAGTGCTTGTTCACTGTTAATTTTCTACACTCGCTCTTTCTGTGCAGGTGTTTGGTGAGCCGTATTCTCTTTTTTTTCCGTAATAAATCTGCGATCAAAAAATGGGTTCGGGTATAACGATGGCCGAAGTATCACCGTGATCAATGCGTCGCATTGCGTCAGAAACTGCGTCTTGAAAGCATGCAAAGCGTTTCGACGATGTATATTTTCAGGTGAAAAATAAGTACTTAATAGATTGGCTAATGCGTTTTTGATGAGTTTGTGAATTGCCGGCTATATTTCTAAGATTGCTAATGTAGCTTTAATGTACGAGTGGAGTATATTGATCGGCGTTTGTAATGAAGTACGCGTGAACTACTCGTATTAAACAATCGGTCGAGCAACGCACGAAACACTATTTACACTAAGGTGTATGCTAGCTCAACAATCGTTTCTGAGCTATACTTGCATCATATCACACTTGTTCCCTACAATGTAATTTGGGACGAACAGGAGAGCAGCGCGTGCATCTCTGCTTGCCGCGGGGAGGCGGAGGCGGAGGCGGCGGTGCGGGAGTGGGTGGCGGAGCAGGATGGCCAGCGCATACTGGTGGACACCCCCTCTGTGCTGGTCGGCTTCAGGGTCCAGGTGTACCGCGCTGAAGGCACCACCCAGTGGTACACCGCTGTCATCGTCAACTACAATGACACCACCAAGGTAAGTCGACACGTCTGAACATAGCTACATTTAAAAAAATTTAGTTAATGACCTTAGAAATGAAAATTCTTGAGAAGCTACATCGTTTATGATACTCATGTAAGCCGTTGTTTGCAGTAAATTTGCACAAAAAGCGATTTAAAATAAATGTGGTCAAGATCAAACAATTTACAGAAGTCACAGAATTATCTTGGATCAAAATGGGTTGGTACGTTATAACCACTGATTGTTTGGTACACATTCAAATCCTCGAAAGAGTGCTAAAGAAACTAATTTCATTGTCGTATTTGCACTTCACATTATGCCCCACGCTGCTGTGGGCAACTAGAATGTTACTCTAAAATTAAGCACCTACGCCTTTTTACTCCATAATAGTTTTAAATTTATTGGCTGAATATACATTATCACAACAGATGTTTACAGAGGCAATTAAAAATTAGATCTATTTTTTTTTTGTCAGTACTTTGAATGCACACTTTTCTGTTCCTGGCCAAATCGATAAATTTGGTTATTGGGTAATTGTAACCGAAATTTTCTAATTATTCTTTTATTTATATAAAAATAAGAGCACTTATTTGACTGAATTGTTCATGTGCTACGTACAAGGCTTTAGGTGCGCCAATCCTTGTACAACTTCTGAGGTTACAATTCATATTTTGTCAAATATTAAATACATTAATCAAATGTTGAATTAGTTAAATTAGTTAAACGATACCTTTCCTGTGGTCATTGATGAGAATATTTTACGGAGGCATCTATTTTGCCAACTTGTCAATATTTGTTGTTCTTTTATCTTCCGCAAGTTCTAAGATAGTTTCATAGTAAGGAAATCCTTCTTGACATCGTCAAATGCAGCGATAGTTTCGAGCTAATGATCGTATAAATTAGTTTTAGTTTTCTGACATCCGCTACGCGATCATTACCGTGCATTACCTCGTCTTCGCGTCGATGCCACCGGCACCAATTACACGGGGAATATTCAGATAGCCTATCATTTTACTGAGAAGCAGGAGGGGATGTGTAAGGCAGTGTCAAATCCAGGTTAATTGAATGTGACGGTGAAAATTTTTACGTCATCTTCGTCAGAGATTTACAGTACACAGTTTTTAAAAGGTTAAATTTTTTGACTTTATTGTGTACAGCGCAGTATTCGCGATCCAAATCGCTGTCTCTTCGAACCTTAAGGAAGAAAAGAATGAATGGAATTTCCTGATGCGTTAGTCTGAGGTCAGTGCACATGTGTGCAAAGCGCAATTTTCTACTCTAAACTCTGATTTCGATCAATGTTAAGCCTCACATTAGTGGTATAAAATCTTTGAGAGCGAGATTCGGGAGTTGTAGTTATGTCACAAAAATTTTACTTTTGTAGTACAAATGACACAACAATAAAAAAGTCAACGAACAAAATGCACTAGTTGCACTATAACTATGCTGCCAAGCTGGCTGAAAACTCGGATGTTTAATTTAATTACTCCTTTCATATTAAAGTGATAGCACCCTCATACTGTACTGAAAAAGTTGTCTGTGTACTTTTGATGATGCAGGCTTCTCTGTTGTGAGGTACGGGTGGTCTGATCGTTAGGTCACATGCCTTGTTAAGTTGTAGTATCGTACAGTACCCCTTGAGGTCCTGCAGTTCACGGATACATTTATAGCAGCAATATTCACTCTATACTCTTGCAGTGTAGTAAGATGCAAGTAGCGCTACTGAGATGTATTCCATGTACTGAATATTAATTGAATACGAAGTACTTCCAGATTTCAAATGACATCTGAATACTTAAAATAGGAGTGTTTTGGTCATTACGGAGCGGATTTATCTCAAAAGGTTTTCCCTGATCAGGAGTTGACAGTGACAGACGACACTGTGCTGGAGGAGCACTCCGAGGACCCGTGCCTCCTGCAAATCCGGCTCCTGGGAGAGGGAGGTGAGACATCAACATTTCCGGACTTGCTGCCTTGTGTTGTTCCCTTGATATTACTCTCACTGTGTTCTGATCAACGAGGACTGAGTATTCTATATTTACTTAGAGATACGTCACATTTTCGTAAGCTCAATTTTGTTAACTCTTTGTGTAATTTCTCGATGGAAAAACATTCACTTTTCAAGTGTTCCTTCACGTCACTGTTAGTGCATGCGTGCTTTTTTTCAAACTGTCTGGAGATAACCATTTGGGACCGAAATTATTCCATGAAAGTGCGCAGTTAGAAAAACTCTGCGTGAATATAGAATACTTCCCATTATTTCTGCCATGTTCTCAGAACTAATCGTTGATATCATTGATTTTTTAAAGAAGATGAGGTGCGTTTGTTGCTACGCGCTCGCATGCCCTGCTTTCAGCGCCATTAGTCACGCTAAGCTTCTCGCACTAATTGCTTGTCAGATTAGTTCTTAGGAATTATTGCCTGGGCCCGTAAAAACGATATTGCGTCTCTGATAGTGAGGTTATTTGCCAAGGTTACCGGGAGCCAGGAAGTATTTAAAGCCTCGGGTATGTCCTTGATATGACCAGTCGTTAAAAAATGTATTCGAATTCAATACAGGCAATCTAAAGTTATGTTGATCTCTAGGTTCCAAATACCACTCAGTTTCTGTGGTTTGTTTTGGAGGTGTTTTTAGCTGTTTTCGTTACAGACATGAAAATAGGTTGCTTAAACCTATTAGCTGATCACTGTTGCTCGGCTCGTTTGATAGTATGGAGTTGCTTTTTAAGTCAGTAAAAAGTATTTGGATAAGTTTTGGTGTTTGTTGATGGTTTGACTAGCTGTAACTCTCTAGCATGTGACTATGCTTAAAACACACACATGCGAACAAATACCTTCTTTCGTTTGAACTCTACGGAGGCCAATCGATCTGTTCAACTATCTTAATTTACAGCGAATTATAAGTTCGCTCTAAAACAATGAGAATCATGTTTCACTTCTTCTATAACTGATTAGGTAGAGCTTCATATTTTAACGCTCTATGTATAGTAGATTTCCAGAAAGCCTTGAAAAAAATTCCGAAACCGTAGTACTTCGATAATTATTTTGTGTGTAAAATTTACATTCAAAGGGGGTATATAGCTGAAAAGTTATTCCGAAGCTGACAGGTACTTAACTTCTAAAATAAATCCAGCGAGTGCTCAAAACCGAATTTGTTCCGCTTTATCATAGTCCCACTACCTTCCATTATTGGAATATTCCCTTCTTTACTTTCATTTAGTTTCATTATTGACTCGAGAAGTTGCATGGTTCTTGCTGGTGCTGTGTTCCTGTTTGAGTTCAGCTTTTATTTCTGCTGCAGTCTTCACAATGGACAATTTTCCTGAGTGTTCTCTTGTTATTCCTTAGTGTAATGAATTGTGTTGAGTTTCTGTCGATGTTGAACATGTTTTTTAGCTTTAATGAGTTGTACTTCTTGTTTTTCTAAGTTAACTTACAAGAAAGAAAATATATATCTGTATTAATCAATGTTAGTGATGTATTTGCAAGGTTTTTCCTCATCACATAAATACAATGGTGCAGAAATGGAATGTTTTCGATTTGACGGAAACTCTCCTTTTATAAACATGCGTGGATTATTATTGTGATCTGGCGTGACTCTCGTAAGAATAGCGTAAAGCTCAATTCAGTTGTATCTCTCTATGAATTACCGACCTTCGACTCTATTCTCGTAGTCGTGAGGCATTGTGTAGTTTTCTAAGGAATCGCGCTTATTTATTGATCATTGCAGTTTGCCATTGCTCGATATCATGCGAGAAAAATTATGGATGATAAATGACCAGCTGCAGTATGCTCTTCTTTATCAAACCCCATTTTGGATACTTATGGCAGTGTTTCTGCTTTGGTGCTGCTATTTTTATTAGAATGGGCTGCCAGCTGATGCAGTGCTGCTGCTTGAAAGGCCGCTCAGCGTCGTAGTTTTCGAGCTTGAATTCAGGAGTCGTGTCTTAGGAAGAGATTTCTTGCGCGCGAAACTCAACAAAACAAACGATGCAATATTCTTTCAAGGAAAAATATTTTCTGGATATCGATTTCACACATAATTTTTAAATTGGTTGAAATCTGCCGTTGCGTTGCGTATTCGTGTGTGTTCATGAAATATTGTGTTCATGCACGTTTTCCTAATTTCTTGTTATCGCTGTGATTTGTCCTAAATTGAAAGCACGAGTGTTCTTTTCATTGTTATGCTGCTGTAGGGGTTTCACTTAAATAATCTGAAGCTATTTTCTTCAGTGTAGTACGAGTTATACTTTATCCCTTACTGTCCAGATTTCGTAATTTCTTTGATGTTTTGCTGGTGCAAATACCGAATTCGGTACTCGCAATATGTTTCTTCTACTAGTGCCGTGCTTATTTAGAGAAATGTGTAGCCTACCAACAAGCATTATTGTCCTACTGCTCTATATAGTTTGGTTTGCTCGCATTTCAGCATTAATTTCCCTTTACAAGAAAACATGTATCACTTAAGAAATATTAGTCAACTAGAAAATAATTTGGGTGGCTATGGTTTAACTTGTCTGTGAAAAATTTCTCGCCAATATGTGCCCCCAAATATTGTTGTGCGCTGAAGAAAAATAACGAGTATCACTATATTTTACGAATTATATTATGAATTTTCCCGCAGTCGTGGAGAGCATTCTGAGGGGCGAGAACGTTGGCATCACGTCACGGCGCTCCCGCAGTCACGCAGCGCTCCAGCAGTCTGGGGTGAGTCACCAATGTTAATATCACTATATCCTCTGTGTTCTTGTTTCCTTACTTTATATTCTTATTTGTGGTTAAATCCATTGAAGTTTAACCGCGTAGCAAATCGTGCTTCTTCTTTTCAATCCCGGCTGCTTTTTTTGTTCCGCTCGTGTGATTGGTATTTACAGTATATTCAGGTTGTGCAGGATTGACTTTATCTGGAATGCCCAGTCTAATTTATTCGCCGCCCCATCGATAAATTTGTAAAATAATGGATAAAATACCTGGGTAACCAAAATATAGATAATGATGTATGACACAATCATAGAGCTCTTCTAAAATCGTGCCACTCAAGTTGAGTGTTTGGTCGTTTTCTCTTCGTTGTAGAAATGATTTGAAGTTACTAATAATACCCACGCATCACATACAGAAACTCGAGGTACGTGGTTTGGATAAAAAACTATACAAAGTTTTACGCTCCATTCAGCTTGAAAAACAATCCCTCTTAGATCTGCAGAGTCAATAATGTAGACATCGATGCTTAATGCTCGTAATAATTACCTGCAAGAGAAAATTTCTCTAAGGACTGAAATTTTCCGGTGCAATTCCGCTCCAAACTTCTGTGAAGCGTTGGTACCGACATGGCACCACACTCATTGCTTGTTTGTATTATAAAGAGCATATATTTCCACTGGGCCTCTCGATGTGTAATGTTAAGTTTTCTGCTCAAATTCGTAAAAGTTTTTATCCCTCGTGCTTGAGAAACTAAAGCAATAATTACGTGCGTTTTTCTTCATGGACTTATAAGGAGGACAATTTCAGAGTTAAGGACACGTTATCTCGAGCATAAATCGCGAACAAGCACTCGTAATCTGACCGCCCATTCATTATTGAGCTCGCCCGCTGCAGCTGAAGTCCTGAGCTGGTGGTGAATAGCTCTCATTGCAGCGCTTGCCAGTGCATCGGGTTACTCTGAACATTTGAACTGCACTTCAGAATGTAACTGCCTTTTCATGGGCTAGAGCGGGAAGGGTTCGTTTTAGTCCTCCGACGCTGAAACTGGTTTAAACACTAAAAGCCTAACACCAAAGAACATTCGCTTTTCTTTAGCATGAGCTTTGCATAGACGTAGCTCATGATGCAGTTTTATTCATTGATGTGTGCTATTGAATCTCAAAAAATAATGATGCTAAGGACTTCATTAGTTTTCTTTAGTTCATATAGATGGGAGTGTCTCGAAAAGTATTTACATTTTCTACCTCGCTGTTTTGATGTCTTAAGTACGTAGTTGTTATGGTAGTAGAAGTGAGATTGCTATGGTAATAAGCTCAACATCCTCATAATGGTGGTGGGGTAAACTTGACCCAATAACGCCGATTATATCACAACATTATTTGTAAATTTTCTGCCTTTCGCAGTTTGCCCGGAATTTATCATGCTTAATAACGCGAAAACTACCGAAACCTTTCCGAATTTTTATTTTTCAATGCTCTAGATGTTTTTGTGCCACTTCATTTATTGTATGAGTAAAGCCTAACCGCGCCAGCTTCCTCAAACAACTCCACCAACATCCGTAGCTCTCCATTTATACTATGCATTAGTTAGAACCACCTTAAATGCTCTTGTCTTCAGGTCGTTGAGAATTTATTCACATCTCACCTAAAAATGAATAAATACTTCAGTTAACTGCCCATGTTAGTGCTACTGTGTGAACACATCTTGCGGGAACTATTCCAACAGCCAAGTGCGCTGTACTTAAATGGTGAAATACAATTTGCACAACCGTACTCTAACTGGCTTGGTGAAGCTGACCACAGCAATAAGGAAGTGAGATTCTGCTAATTCATGTGAAAAGTGCCTACCGTATGACGTCGCTAATGGATCACTTTTAATACAAGTACCTTCTGTTACTTTATTCTCCTCGTTGGAAGTGCAATGTAAAAAAACACTGAACACGTGTTGCCAGCTATGTTGCCAATAGACGCAACAATGGATGTCGCAAAAGTAAGTAGCAAGCTGGCTCAGGGAGGGCAATACTAGTTGGGGAGGGGGGGCTTGGAGGATGGTGGGGGAGCGTGACAAGTATAGCGTGCAGTTTAAAGTTGTCCTCCTCTTCCTTCTACCTTCACTGTCCTGCTCTAGAGCGCGGCAATGCTGCTCTTTCCTCTTGTGCTCTTGTTGCGGAACATAGTCCTGCTTGCATACTTTCTCTTGTTTTCCGGATGAAATAACGCTGTTAAATTCTATTGTGTTTTGGCTGATAATTTGATATGTTCTTTCTAAGATCCATGCAAATGGACTAATTGGCTGATGTTCTTGTCGTTTTTTGTGCGAGTTACTTCGTTCAACGAACATGTCGGGTATATTTTCTGTCTTACTCCCTTGTCTTGTATTTGCAAAATTGCCTTTAAGTTGACGATTCTTCAAAGATGCTAACTTTTCGAAAAGTTTCCGAGTCGAAGTTTGCTCTTGCTATTAGGGTCGGGGTTAGCAGTTCTAGGTCAACGCAGGCACCTCACCGCAGGCATCTCAGATGCGTTTCTTTTTCAGTTCTTGGTGCTTGCTGCACATGCTTGTCGGACTGCTGCTCAGTCCTGTGTGTTCGGATGTGGTACAGTACTTGGGTTGTCATCCATAATGACTCGTCTGAGTGTGTAATGCAATACCTTGTTAACTCTGTATTTACATTCGTTCGTTGGATTCCAGTTCATTATTAAGCCGAGGTTTTGTTGGTTCGTGAGGAGTTTGTAGTCGAGAATTGCCTCATGCAGCTAATTACTTCCGGTCAAGAGCGCCGCTCTTATCTCTCTCAAGGAATTTAGAGGCTCGAATCCGGACGTGGATGGCCGCCATTAGCGCAACTAAGGCTGATGTGCGGCCAACTACGCCTAATTTCTTAGCCTTGGCTTCTTCCTCTTCACATGATTCTAATTAGCTTTTACCCGTCATTAATTTCGTCAAAATCCCGCTCTCATACTCGTTTACCGAGCGCCTGCTAATATAGTTCTTGCAATGGCGTTTGTGCTATCTCTCTTGACCAGAGTCGTTTCCGATTACTCAGGTTTTTTCTTCTTCTCTAGCGTTCATTTTGATTTTGAGCGTAAGATTCATCGAAGAAACAAATTTACGTAAAGTTTTCTACGAAAATTTTAATTTTTTGCAAGCTTTTATTACAATAATGAGGATGTGTGGAGAGAAATCTTGTGCAAGATAATATTTTCTCTGAGTTCATATCAACTATGTCTGCAATCACTCTTGTATCTTCAAAAGTGTTAATCTTCAAGAATAGAATACGAGGCATCAATATAATATTTTCACAATTTACCTTCGCCATGTTTTTATTTTTTGAGACCGTTATCCGAATTTTCAGTACCCCCCTAATGTTCAATACATTTCGAAATGATTGAATTACTTGAACTCATTTACTCATGTTACAGGACTCAATTTTCATTTGTCCACAAATATTTTTTTGACTGAATCCAGCGCGACGCGTGAGTGCTGGGAGAAGATGTGAGAGAGTATTTTTACAAGGCCACGCAAACACAAGGGCTGCTTTTATTGAGACTTCTGGCGTGGAGGTCGTCTTGGTCGTAGCATTTGAGCCGCACAAATGTTTGGGCGGCTGTGGGCCCTCATGCAAACACTCGAACAATCGAGTCGCTTTCTGCGCCACTGTCTGCGTGCTGGCGCGTGAACTGCTCGGCTTCGTGTACTAGTTCGTGGTTCTGTTAGCCTGGAATGCTTCGATTCACCTTCGATTTTCCATCCTTTACTGTACGTATGTGATGAAATTTTTCAACCCTATTTAATCTATTCATGATCAGAACCTAATTCATTTTTTATGATCTACTTGTTTAATCATGCCCCAATATCAGCATATGCGCACGGTATTCTTCTAAAAATCTTGAAGATAGCAAATGGCTTAATGTTTAGCTTGTGATATTTATAAATCTGACATAGCACCAGGTGCTTAGACGCAGTTCACTTACTGTTTTTCATATTTATCAATGTAAAATTTATCCATTGCATTTCCTATCAATAACTGAAATGAGAAATCATATGTGAGTAGTGTGTGGCGATTTAAAAATTGTTAAGGAAGTTATACCTACTGGCGAATTTTGAATGCTATACAATTTCGAATGCTGAGTCCATGTCGCTCCGTCAACATCACTGAGCTGTTCATAAGTTTTTCTTTTTGGAAGAAGGTATAAATAAACTCTACGGATATCAGGTCTAACATTTAAGTATCTGTTTTGTTTTGATGTTTTTTTATCAAACTCCCAGCAGTTGGTTTTCATAATATTTATTATTTTCTATGAATGTTCGTAAGTGCGTATCTTGTGAACTATTTTCCATTAAATTCATTTAGTATGTTTCTTAAATTTCATCAATGCATTTTTTCTTATTCGAACGCTTTGGCATAGTTTCGGCTTCTTTATCAATTATATTGTCTCTGAGCTGACCAATAGGATCAACTGTTGCAGTCTAAATTACAGTTCAAGATGTGCATCGACACTAAAATACTATGTGTGCTTGCCAGTTCGTCAGCTATTTTATTCGTAGACTTTAGTAATCGTAACTCGGCGGCGCTCTCTCCATGTAAATATTTCATGCCTTTGTGCCGAAGCGAGGCGCTTCTTTGTCCAATCTTGGACAAATGCTTCTCTGTGCTGGCAAGTTTCTGCCTCTGCTGAGAAGTTAGGCCGGCGTTTGTGCGTGTCGTGCAGTGTATTTGGGAACTGAAGTTCATGTTCACGAGAACTAAACTATTCATGAATGCTAGGAAGTATGATACTTTTAAAGTAGGAAAAGCGTTATCCACTTGGGTGTTTATGAGTTCTGTAAGGACCCTTTGTATTTCGAAAATGAGCTTATTTTTTACTCATGCGTACCGATAACGAAGGCTTATTTCATTGATATTGTCGCTACTATAAACATAACTTCCTCATGATCATGCAAGTGATGCTGGTCTCTTCCTTCTAAAATTACAATGTAGAAAAACGTGACTGTTTTGGTGAGAAAAAATTTCATTTGGCTTCTTGTGTGTTCACCTTACCGCAGTTTTCACTTGATTTTTACGAGCTAATTTGCCTTTCGTGATGTTTCACCTTACCAACGTCCTGTACGATGATCAAATTTGCACCCAGTCTAAAATTCATGCGGTGCCGCACCCTTGTCCAGCAACACGTTCCTACATAGCGCCGGGTGTGTGGTTCTCAGGTTGCTGCACTGAATTACTACCTCCCTGGAGGCCTCATTGTCTTCCTCTATTGGCTATTGCAGCTAACAAAAAACACTCTCTTTCTCGCTAAAAATTCCTCTTCTTCATTTTTAAAGGCCATGATAGCTCTCACGAGAACGCTGAGCGGGCGCCGCCTTCCCAGCAGAGCAGAAGAAAAGACAATTTTTTCGTTGCTGAATCTGCCACATATTTGCCGTCGCAGGCATGAAAATGACAGTGAAAAATCTGCACTTGAATATCGGCCCCAATTACATTATCTCGTCATAAGTTTTCGCTGAAACCCATATTAGATAAGACTTTTGAAGACTCCACAGATTCGAGCGAATGACTTTAGCTCTTTTTGCTTCTGCTGAACTTTTGGAATACAACACGTGGCTTTTTGTTCTAGCGAGATCTGTCAATAGTGGCTTTCCTCATGCAGACTGATCTGACACGGCGTGTAGGGCTGCTCTGTGACACGGGAATTTTCCGCTGTCGAGATTAATACCTCATAGAAAGTTGTAAAAATCTTTGTCCTTGGAGACTGCTTTTAAAGTGAGGACAAAATTTAGTTACATTCTGAAGAATGAAATGAGATTCGTTTTTTTGTGGCTCAAGTTCCCGGTCCAGCTCGTCAAACGGCCTTCAGTTTACGAGTCAGTGAGTCGGATATTTCTCTTTTATGGCCGTTGAAATGGCAACATTATTTTTCGATCCAATGAAAGAGAGGAGGCCACTTTCCAACTTGTTTTATTGTAATTTAATTTTTCTTGGTGCCTTCATTGTTGTAAAATGAAAAACTACTTGAATTTACTAAGAAAACATTTTTATTTGGAGAATGCTTTTCTTTTTCATGTGAACTGAATGGCTCACTCTCTAAAAAATTTTGCTTAGGGGCATATTTAAACTTCAGCTCTGGGTAATTTAATGTTCGGGTAGTCTTTGCTAGTGCATTTTTGTAGCATCAGCTGGCAACAACTGATGCACTGGAAATCTGGCTCGTTGCTCCGTTGCTGTGCAGCGCGGCGTGCAAGAAGCGGCGCTGGTGTGGGCGGTGTCGAGTCGCTCCCACTTTAAGTGAAGGAGCACATAAAGCAAGCGCTGTCTTGTGCGCCAGACAGCAACACGGGCCTTTACGATGCCACTTCCAGTGATGCTCATCCCATACAACTGCTCGCCCTCTCCTGTCCGATCCATTTCTTGCTTTTTGTGCTGTGTTGACTCGATTCCGCTCGCTCCTCTTGTCCTCGTGCATTCTTGTTTATCTTGCTAAGGTCGTTTGAAGATGTGTGGGTATTTTTTGGGATTGCGAAGAGATATTCCTGGTTGGATAGAATTCCTCTGAGGTTTTGTTTCGATTGATATCTGTTCATGCTATTTCTGAGCAGAGGCATGCCTTACCTTGCATCTGCAGATTTTTGCTCTCTTAGCTAACTTTTGATGAGCGTTTTTTTATGAAGATCGTCGTTTACAGGGTTTGAAAGGCGATGAATATTCTTCTGTCTTATTGTGTTTTCTTACATTTCGTCATGTTGTTTACCGAGTGTCCTCAATGTTATGTTTGTGTTGTTGCAGGGGAGGCAGATCCGTCGAGACGCGACGTCTCGTCAAAAGAAGACCTCAGTACCTCGGCCCCACGCGTCCCCTCCCACCTCCTCCCATTCATCTCCTCCCCCACCCATAGGCATAAAAATTTCCAGCAACAACGACAAGCTCACCACCCCAAACGTCATCCTACCGGTGACTCGCGTTCAATCAAGTGCCATCAACAGAATTGTTAACCTCAAAAGCAATATCAACATAAACCCTAAAGTTTCACTGTCGGCTGATCTCAAAATCGAAAACTACACTAACATCAAGAACATCAACAACAACAACAATAACAATAATAAAAATAACAATCGATCTCCGAAAAGAATTACTGAGAACCATAAAAGACATTTCAGTTCGTCTCGTAACTACAATAACAACAATAAATCTCGCTCAGTGCCTCCGACAATATCAGAAGACGCATCTCCTGCCACTCCGCCGGCAGAAGTTTCGTCAAACGGGCCCATTGAAGATTCTTCGGCCTCTTCTGACAACTCGTCGGACTGTCCAACGTACCCCGACTCCCCATCTGTTGGCCTTCCAACGGACGAGTCTGTGGTGACCCTGGCAGACAACCCCTTACCTACACCTCCTGCAGAAGTTGCATCTGGCAATGGTAGCTCCAGCTTGGTTCCCTCGCCTGTGGCGGTTTCATATCCCGACAAAAATACCGACTCTGCTCCCACCCAACACTCTGTGCAATCCTCGGAACGAGACTGTGGTGACGAAGATGCAAGATTTGACGCTCTCTGTTCCGGTAGAGCTATCGCTCATACGCCTAGTGTTAAGAAAGATTCTCCCTCGCTTAGTTTAAAACATGATTCTCCAGTAGTTGATGTCGATGAAAGATGCTCTTCTAATCGATCACCCAAGACGAAACCCCTCGTAAACCTAGAACCTGATAGTAATAAGTTCTCAGATGTTGATGTTTTGAAAAATTCTACGGAAGATATGTTGTTGAAAGGTAATATTAAGTATAATAATAACAGTATCGATAACGATAGTTTATCATCGAATGAAGATGTTGTTTATTTGAGGTCGTCTATGCCAATAAATTCGCTAAGCAACTCGAAAATATCCCCGAAAGTGAAGCTCACACCACCTCCCTCAAATTCCCTCCATAGACATTCTACAGGCTCAACGCCAGCCGTCTCTCCGCCTACAGGGTCGTCTGTAATGAAGCCTCATCATAGCGTGCCAGAAGACGAATGTAAAAATACTCCATCTTCTTCGTGTTCCACGGGTGATTCAGAAGCGAGCTTTAGGCACGTTAACTCACCGTCGTCCAAGAATTCCCCCCGCAATCATAGTTCATCGTCTCCTCGAACTCCTCCAAGCTACTATAGCTCCAGATCTTCGTCATCTCCCTCTCGACCATGCAGAGATAAGGAAAAACTACCCACCACCGTCCCTTCGTCACATCCTCGTCTTGAAAACTCAGGTTAGTGCTTCAGTGAACACAGAACTAAATGATATTGTATCCGTAGAATGTCAGGCGTTAGCTCAGCAGGCGTTAGTAGAGAATTAGTTCGTGTGTGTTAGTACTGAAATGTGTCGTGGACCGGCGTGGTAAGTAAACCGACCTTGTTGACAGAAATTTTGGCGTGCGTTTTTTCATTTGTTTTCAGTAGTTCATAACGGTTTAGATGAGCTGCACCTCTTATCTACTGTTATATAATTCGTACTTAGATGTATGGACAATTGCCTGAAAATGAAGTGATGTTTTACTTACGAATCCGTTTTTGCTCATTTTGACGTAGATAGAGTAATACTCATGGCGAATTATTTTGCTTGTTCGGCTGAATCTGGTGATTTAATAATGTTTTATGCTATAGCTTGCAAATCTACGAGTCAGATTTGCGGATGTCCGTGTAATTGAAGAACGTCCAAGTTGCTGCTTAATTTGCCAGTAAAATTTTGTGTGTATTTCTGTAACTTGATCAGAACGGAATTCCCTTGGGTGTGTTGAATTTTAAAACTTAGGATTCATTCCTTTGAATGTGGAGCACCTGAAAACGAGTGCTGTTCGAAGCTCCTTGTGCTTTTTTTTCGTCAGGGCGTCGTTTTCCACTTTCACTCGAGCCCCTCTACACACGGTCCGCAAAGAAAGATCGTTCACCCTCGAGGGGCGTTATCTTCACATGTGTTGTTGTTAGCTCAGGTGTTCTGCTGCATTGCACAGGTGTTTGTGAGCAGCTGTTCAGAGGATCCGTCCCGTATAGTATGATTCTCCTCGTCTTTTCCAATTCAAGTATTGCCTGTATCAACTCGACTTCTAATATTTAAAATTTTACTTTGCTTTTATTCAATTCAAATCAGCGGCCTAATTTTGCCCCCGTAATGTTGTGTGTGGGGCACAACTCTGCACGAGTAAGAAAGTTATTGCGCTTAAAAGTGTTGACTACTTATTTGAAATTCATCCGTTATCGGTTTTATGAAATATTTTCTTCCTGAAATATTTGATTAAATTTTCAGGGTCATATGGTAGTTTCTCTGCTGTATAAATTTATATCCGTCGATGTATGTTATGTTTTTGTGCGTAGTGGAATTCCCTCGGGCATCAGATATGTGTGTTCTGCTGCTCAGACGGCACGACCAATCACTTCGCAAATATGGTCTAAACTTTCAAGCTTGGCTCAATTTTTTTAATATATAAACTTGCCGAAATTCTAGTTACTCTCCAGCGACCCTTGGCCCAATTTTTCTCATGATTTGTGGATTTCCGATATTTTTGAGCAAATGACAAAAATTAATCTGATACTTTCTTAAAATTGCATTAACTGTCGATAAAGGCATTTTTATCGAGTAAATTTAGTCTTCAGGACAGCTGATTAACTCTGCAATATTTATGTTCTAATTTTACTCATGGAACGTATTCAGAGAAGTTTTCTAGAGTCTCAGCTCTCTCAGAGAAGAGAGTTTTCCGTGTCTCAGAGGAGTGAGAGACGTTCCATTGGAATTATCAATTATAAACTTTGGCTGTGTGGCTGTCAAATTGTAGTTAAATTTTGTGGTATATTCTTGGGGAAATTATAAACTGTGCTGTTATTTTTTATTGTTTGACGTAGATATTTGTAGGTCGTTATATCCTCCCTGCAATTATATACCTTTAAAAAGGTTATTTCGGATTTTTGCTCCGATCATAATTATAATCATTGTGATGGGATAGTTCGGTTCTGTCGTTTTGCATATAAACATTACAGCCTTACGTTTGGTTCTCCATGCATTCACGCTTTAGTTTAATTTAGTAACTAAATACAATAGATAATATTACCCTATATCTTTAGAGATCCCATTTTTTCAAAATTACCCCTGAATCCAAATTGTAAGCGCGAAGAGCATGTTGCGACAGCACGAGGTTTTTGTGTCGCCGCGTTGAGACGGACGGGGCGCTCTTCCAAGAAAGGAGCCCAGAGGCTCGGCGTGGTCCCATAGACCCCGAGCTCAACAATCAAGCCTAAGTGGCTTAGCCCGTTTGCCCAGTTTTCTCGAAGCGCTGTCGCTTGTGATGTAAACAGCTGCGCCATTGCGACTGCGAGTGTCGCCATTGTCTACTTCCTTCTTATTGTTTTCCTTACATTTCTGTCTTTTATTCTACTCATCTTGTTGCAATTTTGTTTTCTACTGACACACTCTTAGAGCACTGATACATTTGGCTTCAAATCATTGTCTCTGTTCGAAACGTAGGGATGATTCTAATTGTTTATCACTTCATATTGGCATATTGAGCTTTATGAAGAAATAAGGCTCTTGTTGTCGATTTCTCATGTATTTTGTTTCGTTACTGATAAGACATATTTTTATGTTGTACTTCAATGATCGGATGCATTCAAGTTCTCTTATGTTAGTAAATTTTATATCGTTTTGGCCGCTCGTTCCAGTCATCGTTGTAAAGTACGTCTCATGTTTGAAGATAAAAAGTTGAACTTAATATTTTACTCGCGGAAGAATTTCTGCTTGGTTTTGTCAGTGTGTCTTGGATAATCCAGGCTCTTGATCCGAGTTTGGAACAGTGCGTAGTGCAGTGTACGTATGCCTGGTCGACGGATCAGATCTCGGCTTCCTTTTCTAAGCTTCTGCTTCTCTGTACTCTGTTTTCGGCTCTTGTTTTCAAAGAGCCTGCTCATAAGGTGCAATTCTGTATGAAAAAACGTAGAATTGAAAGGGTTCGTAATTCTTTGAAGTATTTTCTTTTTTTTTTGATCGTATAGTTTTTACTTCTGCTGTGAGCGATGGAAACCTTCGAAGTCTTTTTATAATCTGCTGCGCTTAGAACGTACTTATTATAGATGTTAATCTGATGTTCTCGCCTGTGCTTGTTCCAATTGTTTACTTGTCTCCGTGTTGTTTTGCTTCTGTTCAAAATTAATGATGAAATTGTTCTCTCTCCGCAGGTAATGTAGTCTGGGGGGTTTACAGCGCAAATGTTCCATCGAATACTATTCATCTTGCTTCCGTGAGTACTGTAGCGGAAGAAACGAATCAATTTTTAATTCTCCGTCTAAATTTGCTTATTTATATATGTCGCGTTGAACAAATGAATTGTCTGTTTTTCTTCCAACGTGTTTTGAGATGTTGAAACCTAATTAAAGTTCTTGCTAGTAAGCAAAATTGAGTATACATTCTAGCTCTTTCTCGTACGTATGTTCAAAAATATATTGTGCTTTTAGGTTATCTCATTGTATTTACAACCAAAGATTCATTCATAGCCTTTTTTATATGACATCATGGAAGGTCATGGGACTACATACCCACTAGGCCTCCCATTCTTCCTCAAATTCCTATTGCATCCGAGTCCATTTTATGTCCTCTGGATTAGCTGAGCTCTTACATACTTATTTGTTATTTAAGACGCGAGTGAGATACATAAACTTGAGTGAGAGCAAGTTTCTTTACTGGACGCTGGTTAAACTAGCCTTACTGCACCGGGTCCGGCCGCGCTGCAGGCGGTACGGCATTCTTCGCTAGATCGTCCGCTGTCTCAGCTCCGGTCCTCGATACATGCACGCCCTCGGCGCTGCCACGTGATACCTTCATTTTGCAAGTCCATCCTTCTTATGTTATTCTCGTGGTACAATCGTCCTCTTCACGATTTGTAACGCTCACAGTGCAGTTCAAAATAGAACTGCAATGATGTTTATTGTTATAACCTTGTTGTGCACAGACGCCGACGTCTGTGCACAGAACATCGACGCCGTGCAGAGTTAACGGTGTTTCCTTTTAACGTCCCGTCATGAAGCCGCCGATATTTTGTTAGGGATGTAGGATTCGAAGCGTCTTGATTGCACACCGCAATGCCACATGCTGTAGTAAGTCAAGCTTTGAGAACCCTCACTTCACACATGCATACATACATTACATCATACATGTTGGATTCATGGCGTCATAAAAAATTCTCAAGCAAAGTACTTTTTCACTTTGATCATCGAACTAGATATTTTCTTTTCTGTTTTAATTTTCTGCCATGATGACCAAGTACAGAAAAGTGACAATATAATAACTTGACGTTGCTATTCTCTATTAAATGATATTACCATCAACTTTATGGTTGAACACTTTCCGTTAGGAGAAGTTCTGGGCAAACCATTTTAATTTTGTTCTTGCACGGTAATAATCTAAAAGATTCTCTTTATAAAATATTAATAAATACATGAAGCTATTAGTATTATAAAGAATTACGGTGCATATGAAAGCTTGTCATGTTAACATGTTCCTCCTACAACTCTACTAATCACGGCTAGTATTACACTGTCTTAACTGGTACTTGTATTGTTATGTATTATTTTTAGTGCTTCAACAGAGCTAACTCTGTTACTGGGTGTTTTTTTTAATGATTTTGCTAATTATGGGTAATGAATCCAATGTTTATATTGTTAATTTCTTTTCCGATTTTTTACTTTATCCTGAAATTTATATTTAAGTAATATTATAAAGTGATAGGTGCATAGATAGGTCCAAGCCATTGTAGTCGGATATACGTACATGATCTCACTACCTTGTCATTTTTGCGTCTGATGATTTTATTTTTTTACTCGATGCAAACGTCGATAGGATTTGGTCGTATTATTCTATAATTACTCATTGGTTGAAACTGAAAATTGTTTCGCTTGAAGCGCTTTCAAAATAAACGGTCACTTAATTGTTCATAAGCTCCAACATTCTCGATGGCGAGCGCGATTCCAGCATAGCTTTGATTTCTTCGATTGGTTGGTGATTCGTGCTGTCCTTGTGCTGACGTGATCGGTATCAAAGTAGTCATATTTCAATAGCGAAGCTATGTAATCTCTCGAAAGCGAGGGGATTTGAGCTACCATGCGTTTAATTGCACCCAATGTAGTAATGCTACGAAATTCGAGCGATTTTAGAAACGTGTTTGCAGGGAACAGTTAGTTAGCTGGCGCGTCTCGTGAAGACTGATGACAGCCAAAAATAGCAGTGATGACGACTGCAGCCTGCAGAGCTGTTGTCTCTATTCCTTGATTGCGCCTGCCGAGAGAACGTCGTCGTTTATGAAGGTCTCAGGGCTACCGCTAATTGCGCTCTGCCTCTCCACTGGAAAATTACTAGACACTTATTACCATCTTCCTTATTTAATACATGCGGGTACTGATGCATTAATTGAAGTTTTGATCGAGCAAAAATGCTCACCGCTAAAAGTTGGAGTGGTGAAGAGGAGGCTGAACACGCTCCTTAACATCGATGATTGATAATATAGACACGAATGTAATCATGTAAGCAGTATGTAGTAATTACTCATTCCTTGTTAAAAGGGCCCAAAAATTGAGTTATTATTTGGTGTTTCATTGTTCGATAGTTAATTGCGCGGCTGATTTTGCCTGAACTCCGCGGTACTCTGTTGGTGGCCTCGCGAGTGTGACCCGAAGATGAGGAGCATCTCAGGGTCAGAGTTGTGTGTCGCCTCTGTTTCCTGCCTCGTAGAACCAGGCCACTCGGACGTCACCGCCTCTGGCTGTAATCTGACCATCACTTTAACTCGTTTCGAAATTTGAAGCTGCTCCTAATGTGTCTGATGCATCGAGCTATTGGTAAACTTTGCTCGTGCCACTTTGATATTCTTGGTGTCATTTAAAAACACTTGGGGGTTTATTGTTCTTGGAAATGTTTGTATTTGTTAGGCTTTTTCACATCGGGCTCATGCATTTTTTTAGTGCTCTTTAACTTTTTAAATGCATTTATTCGTTAAATTTATAGTTTTTAACTACTGAAAAAAATGCGCTCATTAATATGAAACGAATTTTTTCATATTTTTCAGCTCGTTGAAAGATTCACGTGATACAGATCAGAAAAATGTTTCTTTGCATTTTTGAATCATTGCTTACGGAAAGCCCATTTGTTTACGCCGGAAGCCGTTCTGAAAACTCTCTAAATGAATCAGGCACAAAAGCCTCAAGAGGGCGGTGAGTCAGGGGCATGCGCCGCTTCTCGCGCACTCCCGAGCTGCGGTATGCATGACTATAAAGTGAGGCGAGATGTTTATGGACGCGCTCCAAGCTACTCCGGCGATTGCCTGTCTCGGCTTTATTATTGTGTGCCCTATAGGGACAAGACGCCCAGCGGGCCAGAAGGGTTGTACCGAGCATGCCTCTGAAGCATCCATGCACGGCGAGGGCGTGTTAGCGTTAGGCAATAACGAATGCAGGCGTGCAGCGTGACCGATTTGACGCGGCTCCCCTTCATTCCTATGAGCTTCGCGTCCTGGGTAGATGTTCAGTCTTTTACTGCACAACATTAAAGTTTAGAAGTTACTCGTAGAGAATACCTTTCTTCTTGGGAAGTGTTTACGAATTCGCCGCTAAGTTCCGTGAATGCAATGTGAAGTGGAAGTAAGGGAGTGTGTTCCATTACCGCTGCGAGCGCTTCAGGGGTGAACGATTTCTATCAATATTTACAGTACGAATACTATGTAGTTCAGTTTTGTACTATAGTGATTTTCAAATTTTATTATAACCTTACGCGAAATGCCACGTAAATGTACTTTGCTAGCATCTGAAACGTCGTTTTAATATGCATGCAAAGTGTTGTCAATTTTTTTTATGATGAAATTGGTCTACTTTTACTTCTTCTATGCCTTACTCCATGAACGCACCTTTCACGAGTCCTGTTGCTCATGATTCAAAATCGTTTTTATTTTGTTGCCGTCGTTGACTGAAGAGAAGACTGGGCCAGGCGAGGCGGGTGCACCGCTCTCAGTTATTTGTGACAGTGACGACGGTTATCAGGCTAGAGTTGGGGCCAATCATATTGTTGTCTGCGAGGAGGGTCTCTTAATAGCGGTACATCATTGTAATCATCTGTCCTTCGCGACCCCGTCCCTGATGCAACAGTGGTGTAACAGAGTCATCTCAATTAAGTTTTTCCAAGTAACCGGAACATTTCTTCTCGTGTGCTTACTTTGATTTCCCTTTCCTTGTTTTCTGGGCTAGAAGCAGAACATAATTTGTATTTGCTGAGTTTAAGTTAGACTTCGAAATTCATAACTAAAATTTAAATAAATCCTCAGTTGTGCACGCGTGTTTCAGTGGCTGCGGGATCGTGCAACATACGCTCACCTTAGTACAAAAAGTTAGCTATAGTGATGTGATGCCACTCAATTTTGGTCATCGTCCATGTTTATTTATTTGTGTCTACTACTTTTGATATTCTAATTTAATGTCCTTCTACTCAGGATGTATATCACAACTAGTTTGATAGCATTAAAAACACATCGAACCTATTGGTTTGCACTATTTTACTCTTCGCGTTCTGTTTCTTATTTTTTGCTCTGACTCTGAAGTACGCAGCTCGAACTTCCTTTCTGGCCATCGCAAGGTTCTCCTATTTTGCCGTGTAACCACAACGAAAAAAGAGATGAATTCAATTGAAGGGAAGACCCGGGCTATGAATTACACCTAATTCGACCTTCCTTCTTTCGTTGGTGTTTTATTTGAGTTCAGCGCTCATAAAATTAGAACTGAAACCAAACACTTTTATCTCCAAGGATTTACGACACGCGACTTGTAAGCTGCGGAGTGCATGAAAGCAAATGCGCCTGCATTGCATGCATCAGCAGCCCAAGGCGTGCTCGCATCAGTATCTCTTTTATCAGTGCACAGGCAGATTTGCGGGACTCCATGCATACCGATGAGACAAGCGCTTGGTGTCCTCGGATCATGTAGCCGCTCAGGGAGTTACTTCTGTGCACTCACTCTCTCTTCTGCGTGTTGACTCGATGTGCTCGCGCGTCTTCTTGCGGCTTTCCCTATTTGCACGTCGCCCCCTACAATTGGGTCGCCCTTATGCAAGTTTGAGGCCGCTAAGCCTGTTCTTATTTTAGTCAGATGTTCTAGCTGTAGTGTCAATTTCCCTACGTCTTGTTGCCAATTAATGCATGATTGCGTGCCGGTGTGGATTTATTTCGTCATCTGCCGCAGAATCTTTAAACCATGCATAAAATAGTTTGCTAACCCAACTTTATCTTTTTGGGATTAAGTCCAGCTCTTGTTCCGCGCTGTACGTGCACAAAAAAATGCTCTATAATTTAAGGTGATTTACAGTCAGTGTAGGATTTTTTCGCATGCTAATGCGCATCCTGGTTCTTCCTAAACCGGCTCTTGGCTGCCTTCCAGTTCTGGCCACGAACTGGAACGGGAAGGTAACTTCTGCGAGGCAAAAATAAGAGTTCAGTGTTCTATACTAGGAATTGAACGAACTTTTATGAGAAATCTCTGCATATTTTTCGTAATGCTATTGCCGCGATCGCTGGCGACTTTCTCCCATTTGTGTTGGGGAATTCACGACAGGTTTTGAAATTTATAAGAGGCTGTAAACTCCTCCGTGACTCCGGACGAGGTTCCATAAAATTGAAAGATTGACTTTCACAGAACAAATACTCGAAAAATATTATTTTCTGTTACATAGTAGTAAATTACACTCACTAGCTACTAGCAAACCGTGCCTCCTGCCGCTAATGTCCCTTTTCTATCGGTCCGAGAAAATTCGAGTTACTGAAGGGCTGCCATCTTTACTGTTACTAGTACTAGTTGCTAGGCTACCTAGAATTTACATGAGCTAACTTGAAGCTGTATAAGTTTCCCACAAATTATCTTATCGCATTAATCGGCCAAAGTTCGTTAAAGTTATTTCAACTAATTTGAGAGAAAACTCTGGATGAGATCGGATCTGAAGCACGCTGGGATTCTATAGAACATCTCTTCCAATTAGGGGAGAGGTGAGAGGGTTGTGAAAGGCGTATAAATGCTCCTATTTGGGCTGAGTTGCCAATTTGAAGGTCTGCTCAGTAAGAACTTTCTGTAAATGAAGTGAAAAATAGTTTTTCTTGTATATCTTTCGCGGAGGACGGTACGAAATTATTATTTATTCTTTACGAATGGCTTGAAATTGGCTTTACAAATCATCAGACCATGAACCGTTGAAAAAATTTCAAGGTTATCATGTTGTTTGAACTCGTCAGGGAAATTTGACCGTGAAGTCTCTCCAAGTCATTTCAGTAGAGCAGAGAGCAATGCTAACTCCAACGTGTACAGTGCCCTTGAGACCGCTGGATAGACGCTGCAATCGGCCTTCCGTTTTAAGGCAGAACGAGCGCCGTTATGGCTGCACGAGTTTCAACTTCTCAGCTGAGGGCACTTGGGCTAAACTTGCGATCGTGCCCAACTTTTGAGCTTACCAGCAGATTATGATCGTCCTCTATTGGTGTCCTAATACCTCGAATATATCTGCCTCAGAAAAGCAGCTGCTTAGCTCGCCTAAGCTGATAAACGGGCTTTGCTCTCAGGTTCTAATACACGGGCGTACTCGATGCAAGCCTACTCACAAAATTAGGCAGCGCAATGTGTACTCCTCAAAAGACTTGAGTGCGTGTTTTTTTTTGCTTTTTTTACGTTTCTGGTCTCTCTTTAAGCGACTGGTTCTTTTCAAAACAACTTCTTTTCAAGCTCTGGTCTCTTACCTTTCAGTCATTTTCTTCTCTGTATGCTGGCGTTGGTTGATGCCGTTGCAAATGTCAGCAGGGTCATAATTACTTATAATTGGCTAATTTAGCGGCAGTACATTGCATCATCTCGCTCTCCGAAGGCTGCAATAATCACAGTTGCCCCCGCTTACGATACCATCCTTTTTTCATGAGGCCATTTTTCATTTTGCCCTATTTTAAGGCCTTTTGACCGCCTCCCCCATGCATCTCTTGCAATGAGTTTCTTCAGGATTATGAATGACTGGCTGCCCCCGTTCTCCATCTCGACCGCCTCGTAATTTCCTCCATGCGACGCCTTATCAAATAGAACACAATCCCGTGCAGTCATTGTGTTGTTTTTCTTGGCAGGGTGACCCGACATCTCCTGCCTCAGCGCATCCGCCGATCTTGCCGTGGTGTTAGTTTTGCGTTTTACTGAACGTTCCTTCATGTATGAGGCCGAAAGACAAAGTCATGGAATCCATCTTTTCTGTATCAGTTTTGTGGAAAAGCGTTGTGTCCGGGGCATGAACAGGTTAACATTGGAGTCTTCGTCAAAATATATTTTTTGAACCGTTTTTCTCTCTTTTTTTATTTGGCTACTTTTTTAATTTTTAGTGCCAGTCATAGATTTGAAAGTAGTTAAAATATTGCTGTTTTGAATGGCTCAGTTCATACTTCGAGGTATTTAAATCTTTTGCAAGAGTGTAAATCATTTCGCTTTCTGCATGTAATCCCACCAGATACAGAAACCGATTTATAGCAGGAATTAATACCAACATATAATAAATAAAAATAGCATGTATGACCGTTTTTGTGTTTTTCATGTTCTCAGAAAGGAAAAATTGACAGTGATTTGCTGTGCAATATTTTTTTATTCAGATATGTCAAATCATAGGTGAAATATCTATTCATGTATGTTCAATCATTTACAATATTAAAAAAAATTCATTTCTTCTTGTATGCTAAAACACAGTTTATCTCTGTTACGAATTATCAAATCACAGAAAAATTATATTTCTCAAGTTGCCGTATTTTCACTATTTCTGTCTGTTCATCTGCAGTAAAATATATTGCGAGTTCTCTATTTTTTACTTATCATGTCGTATGATGTGTCGTCGTGAGATCTGTATGCCACTGATGCATGTGTTATTAACTCGTGCATTTTTTCAGTTTGCGTCATTGACTTGACATGCTGCCATATTTTATTTTTAGCTATCTATTCTATTTAGGAGTCACTTAAAATGGAGGACATTTTCCTCGAAGTAACGCAGTTTTTTGAAGGTTCTCTGGACGCGTCTGCATTTTCTTTCTCGTGAAAAATTCATAACTCTTCCGACTTACTCTTTACGCTTTACATCAGTCTTCTCTTATTAAAACAAAGTTCGATTAATTTCATTTTGCCTGCATTCCTATGGCGTAATTTCTATTTATATTGAAAAGAAATTGTAGTGTTGCGCTGGATCTGTGTTACTTATTTTATTCCATTCAATTTTCTACGTTATTTAAACGTGTTGAATACAGTATTTGTGGAAGTAAGTTATGCGTCACGAAAGATATCGCTCATACGTGGTGAGCAAGTTGCTTGCGTTGATATGCTAATCCTTGCTCATAATAGAATTAATTATTAAGTTTCTGCTCTTTATTTTGTCTGAAACACACAATGTTCGTCTAATTTATGTGGTTCAAATGAAATATAATTTTTGAATTGGTAAATGGCAAATTCGTGTCAATCCCTATGATCTATTGCATCTCTCAGGGCTTATTTGTATTCAATTTAAGATCTTTGTGTGTGTTTTGTCGCAGTGAGTAAGATATTCCTAATAAATACACTTCTCGTGCTGCCTTGCTCTCATCACGTAATTAAAATTCAAGTCAGATCATAGGTGGGTAGTAACCTTTAAATTTGATCTCATTCCTCTTCATAGAATGCCACCTCTAGCATTGCAGGTCGAGTACATAGCAGCCAGATGGCATCAGCAACATTACAGCAGGATGGCCTGAAATAAACATGAGGCTCAGAAAGCCTCTTCCGTAGCAACGCCAACTCAGGAGACGCTGCTTGGAGCTCAAACCGAGTTATGTGTTGAATAGCAACCGAACGAGGCAAAAATGCGCCGTTTCTAGCTAGAATAAAACCGAATCCGTGTGAGAGTAAGCCATAATTTCTTAGTACGTAGCATTGCGAATGACGATGCAAGTTATTTACTCGTTTCAGCCCATAGCTACTATTACCATGAATTGTTTCCTATGCACTATGGTAATTGTAATCATGCATCTACCGTATCTCGTGCGAAGTCGAAGAAAAGTATCTTTAATTACAATGATGCAAAGTATAAATACTACGAGCTATTAAAGATACCGCTTACCTTATTTTTTCGTAGAAAATCCAAATCAGTGCAAAATGAAGTTCCTATTCATTCAGCATGATGCAAAAATTTACAAGGCTTGTGTTTCTGTGGGCATGAAAGGTGCTAAGCAAGCAAGGAGGCGGAGGGAGGGACGACAGAACGGCCAGATGACATAGCTGCATTAGGCGATAATTGGACTGGCATGACTGTGCAAGTCTGAGTCACCTACACCGCGTGGTGTGCCTCACGCCAATGAAGGGAAAGTCTTCCATGCTCTACCGCATATAAAACTCGGCCCCTGTCATTGCTACACTCGGCCATCTCTGTCGCGGTCTCGACTTATTGCTCCTTCAAAAGTTGTTATTCGTTCTTTACACGTCTGTGGCAAGTTATCCGCAAATGTTAGCTGCTCTCAAGCCAATTTATTACCAAGTTTCCGTCCTTTGCTTTACGAGAAAACTTTTATTCTTCACTGGCCTCATTAGCAAACTAATTGCAGCACTTTCTACTCAAAATGGAAAATTATCGAGGAGTTTTTGTGATTATGTCACTCATAAATAGAAAAAGCTAAGAACTTTGCTGCCACACAGTGGAAAGTTTTCGCTACTTATGGTATTAAGGTTCTGAAAAATACATTTTTTCTGTTATCTAAGAATTTAGTTATTTTAATATGAGGGGAAAACTTATTTATTCAGGCTAAACCGTGAATAATAATTTTAAATTCATCCTACATAATTTTTTCGCTGACAATGAAATTTTGATGAATGCCTTTATTCCACCTTATCATGGAATAATTTTTTTAGGGGATAAGGCTTTTGAGACTGTCGCTGTATCCAGTGACTATGTTCCAAACAATCCAAGCGCTGATGGTAGACTTCAGTCCAACGAAAATGTTAGTATACTGTAAATTGTTGTCAGTGATTATTTTTGAATTTTAGCTGAAATTTAGGTAGAGATGAATGTTTAAGTCATGTAACCAAGTATTCATATATTTATAAAAATCACTACAATCGATTATCCATTTAGAATTATTCGAGGATATCAATAGATAGCTGTTTGATGATTGGTGCTTTTCAGTAGTATCATTTTACATCATTTACCATTCTTTAGCCAGTGTTGCTTCCAAGAAAAGTGTAGAAAATGCATGTTGGCTCACTTTCACAATCGAATTATTTTACATTAATGCATAGCTGCCTGATAAATAATTCACGCTTTTCAGCAGCATTATTTTACGTCTCTTATCAGTTTTTAGCTAGTATCACTTCCAAGAAAAGTGCAGAAAATGCATGTTCTCTCACTTTCACTATCCATTATCCGAAAGCCATTTTCTTAGTCTTCTAGTGTTAACGAACTGTGAACTAAAGAACAATTTGGCTACGACCAGCCCGTCCGAGCATCCGAATCAATTGACTCAAGGGAGTTCCCGCTCGCGGGATAAAAGTAAAGTGCATTAGTATGACGAAGACCGCTAGAATTTATACGTCAATATCAATGGCAGTTTTAGGGGCGTCTCTCGCGTTGTTGGCGCGTTAACTAACAGATCGGCTTTGCTAGAGAGGACTTGTTGCTTGTATCAGATCGGTGTACCTTTTATTTATGTTCCATTGACGGCACATCCAGTCACATTTGGCCCACGTTAACTCGTGATCTCGCCTCACAAGCTGAGTGTAACATTGAATTCTGGAGCTTATCTAAAAGCACTTTGTACCATCAGAGGCTTTATGCATGGTAAAACTTGGGGCGTAGAGTTCGTTTATTACAGATTTTTGCCTCAACTGAAGACCGTATCTGAAGTAACAGTTTAAGTGATCAGAGTATCACCTGTGCTTTACAATAGCGCGTGTATGCTTAACTAACTAACTTAAATTCTCACTCTTAACAATCTTGAGAGTCTTTTAAACCTAGATTTTGAGTTTCAGTGAAATTCATCAGTCCTTCTACTTGGCTTCCCATTAGTTTGTATCGATGCAGTGTTGATTTCCATACGAGGAATCGACGAATCTTTTAACAATCAATTATTCTTTTGGTACGTCTGATAAGTATAACGGGGTTCGTTTGAACACACATTTTATTTTGTTCGCGTTATTTAATTAAAAGATTTCAATAATCCTTTCCAAGCTCTTGACATTGAACGTGCTTTGGAGCATGGTCTCGTTTGCCATTGGTTTCATTCGTTATCGACGATTTTACAAAGATGTCAGTATCGTTATTATCGACTTAATATTGATATGTATCTTACTTACTATAATTTAGGAATAAACTGCAATTTGTCTTGAAACTGTAGGGACTTAGCTTTGATCTACCGTGAAGTTGTTCTGCTGTAATTGCCATAGTGAATACAGGGTGTTGCAAAATGACACCTTTGTTGTTTTAATTAAGGCGAAATACCATTAGAATGAAGGAAAGGATTTTTAACCAAAACGAAATTGAAATATAATTTCATTCTACAGTCATTTAGAAATTAAAAATACTTCCGTACATTCTTTATGTTATTTCACTTCTATTGTACCAATAATTGTGTCTCAGATCATTATGCCCCACCTTGTGCTGCACAAGTGCGTTAGTGAGCAGCTGTACACCGTCACTGTGTTTAGTTAAGCGTGTGATGTCTGCGATGTCATCCTCTATATACGAAGGAGGTCTTGCACTTTAGCTCAACTCCAGCTCTGCTGCTGCCGTTGTGCAGCTTCAGGTACTGATGCTGGTGTTCGTCTCGGTCGACTCGAAATTTGTACTCGGCTCAGCAACTGTCTTTAATGTCGTTCGTATTAATTGACTGAAACTGCTAGCTTAGAAAGAGGAACTACCTCTGCTAATGTTAGTACAAGTGAGCTGAAACTGCTAGGCTCAGTAAATACCGCCTCTGATGTGCTAGTAAATAAGTCTACTGAGTGTGTCAGTTACTATCACAGCTGATGTCGGTGTCAGTGAACTGACTCGGCTGTGCTGCTGCTGCTGCGACTACCGCTCTGAGGCATCTGGCTTATCTAACACTGCACGGGTGATTTAAAGCCTGATACGGTAGTTTCGCGTCGGATTCTCTTTAATATGACGGCTTATGCATGGACAACGCTGAGCAAGATCCTATGACGCTTGTGGTACAGCTTTCAACCCTGTCAGAAGTGCGAAAGAAACAATTTTACTTGGCCCTTGCTTTCGCTAACATCTGCTGCCTCTATTCTTTTATTTGACTCACTTAGTCCAACAGATTGCGAGACATAACTCAGTATTGACCGTAGCCAATTTGCATTTTCAAAAATCAATCATGTTGTTTCTACCTGCAGCAGCTTTGTAAAAAACAAGAAACTGGTTTAATGATTTGTTTGAATCTCGGCCTTGATACTTGTGTTCACTCAATGAGCTTGCAGGTTTTACATCGTTCATTTCATTGAAGAATGTAAAAAGTGAAACTTAGTAGGATTTATCGATTACTCAAGCATCCAGCACCTGTTTTTCGAAATGATGTACAGTGCTGACGACAATATGAATTTTAAGCCAAGTTTTGCCGCAGCGACAGAAGGCGGACGAAGTTCACGATGCTGCTCAAGGGTTCCTTGGAGAGGAATAAAAATGGTGGACGCGAGTGACTTTGAATGACTTGCATTTCTGCACTGACTTGCCAAATAGACTACAGTGACTGGCGCTCTTTAGACTTTAGGAACGTCGTGACTTGGCACCTTCAGCTGATCTTTGCTCTGCTCCTGCTGCTGCCTACTGACGATCAGCTTTGTTTCTGTCACTCTAGTTAATTCCTATAACATTATTAGAGATTACCAGGCTCTTTACCTAAGTATTGTTATCCTTGACTGTTTTCTTAAAACTTTTATCCTTCAGAATACAGAAGTCTCTTTTGTGCGTCGGGAAAAACCGTTCAGCATCAACATTTCTTTATTGCACTTCCGTGTTTTTCGTTTGAAGTTAATTGATATTTCTCGCCGTTGAAGTATGTTTTTGTGATTGTTATGATCGATGATTGCTCGAGGCAATCAATCCTCAGTCGTAAGGGCAAAACATTCTTTTGATGAGACCGGTTGATGATCTGAATGACTTCGACCTGCGAGTTGGTTTCCATGACGATGATAACACCTTCTAGTTGCGAGTTTGTTTTCGCTTCATCTTCAAATGTACAAGCTCTCAAAGCCTTCATTGAAGGCCTCTCACATTAAGATGACTCAGTCATTTGGCTTCTCTGTGAGTCCATGACTGTTATTTAAGATTCATGACCTACTATCCCGCCCACTTGCAGTCTTCGTTTTGTAGAGAAATGATAGCCAGTGATTGCTTTCTAAGTGTACCTGAGCCAAGTTGTGGCTGTTTCATTTACTGTAAGATAAATATTCAATATGAATTGCCATTTTGAAAATGAAGGATATTTAAAGTGGTGCAAATTTTAGGAACGTTGTATTTGTTGCTTGACTATTCTTTGTAACGAAGTGTACTCAACCGAAAAAAGCGTTCCTAACTGATTTATGAATTTTTAGGTAATATTTGGGAAGGCGCGTCTTCAAATTTGCTATTATCCTCCTCGGATATTTTATTTTCCACGGATAATTAGGAAGGGAAGGTAAACTTGAAACTTGACAGATACGATCTCGCATTGCAAACTTCGTAGTTCATACGAACGCGAACAACGTCGTTTCCTGATTTTTGTCCGGTTTTGTGTTTCTACTGGCCTCAATGGATGCCTTATATTCACACATGCGCGCTGGAAAGATCTATGAAACGCCAAAGGTTTCATGGCTTTATCAGGCGATTTTCTCAACGTGAGAACTTTCCAGGCCTTTGAGGATTAAATTTTAGCCATGTTATTCGTTCACAGAAGCGCAATACCAGCTTCAGTTTTTCATACTTTGTTTTAATTGTCTTTTATTGCGCGCCCTGCAGTGCATCTCCGAGTCATTGCCCTGCGAAGAGTATTTGATTTGACGGTAACTCAAACAATTGTTTTGCTCTTTCGAGCCCGTCCTGTGTGCCTTCCAAATAGCGTAAACCCGGCAGTTGCTTCTGCACCGAGTAACGCTGTTCTTTTCTCTGCGGTGGTGCGTTCAGCTCTTGTTGCTCTTTTGATGTCTGCTCACACGTGTGAGGTGTTCACGTGCTCTGCCCTTGCTTAGAATTTCATAGTTTAAATTCATTCCGATTCTAAATCCAGCGTCTAATCGGGGTGCTCACAGTACTTTTACTAACGCGTTTTCCAAGAACATTGTTCAGGGTATCAATTTTTCCGGGGAGTTTTCAAGGAATTGCTTGCCCGATGTTCTCCATCAGCAACCCACGACTGCATTCTTCTCTTTTTATTTGCGTACCTCTTGACTAAGGCAAAGAATTCCTTGCACGTTTGTGATCGTGATCATTGAAGCGGACCTGCGAACCGGTCCTGCAGGTTACCTTTGACTGAACTCTTACCTTTAACCTGCCTCGCCGACCACCCTCCTCCCCCCATGTCAGCCGGCCTGATTGAGAGCCTATTCCGTATTGGGGCCATGCATGGACGCCGTGCTCTGTTCTTAGCGATGTTTTATCGTTTTTCTCGAGACCTACACCTTTCCGGACCATGTCATGAGACGAGTAAAAATAGTGTGTACGCCGAAGCGATGTTGATTTCAGTCGAGCTTCTTTTGTAAAGTTATGTAGCTGGAGGTTCATCGAACTTCATATGAAGAAAATTTTGCAGTTATGACGTAAAAAACACATCGAAAGGGAAATGCACCGCCGCCTCTCATAAAGAAATGACTGGAGGCTCTATGCATGTTTTAACTCTACATCATTCATGAGGAAGTAATGCTCCAAAACTCATTTGTAAAAGGTGTTCTAAGAGTAAAGATACCTAATAAAATATGAGGAATTCATTCGATAATGGCTGCTGAAAATGTTGGAAGTTTATACACGTAGATGATATTGTCCTGATTTTCTGATCTCCGCCTTGACTATCTGCTCGCTATACAGGTCACGACGCCTTGTTGAGAGACTAAACTCGTTGAAGGTCTACTGGATTAGAGACTCTCAGCTAGCAAGTCGCTAACATTTTCTCATGTTCATTGACCGTTAGAGTTAGCGTAAATGTAGCTATAGTTTTTGTTGGGAGGGTGTTTCTCAGCTCTTCGCATTACTATGCATTTTGCCATGAGGTTATTTCTTCTGTGTTGTTGAGAAGATCACGGTGATTTGACACTGCACGATGTGTGGTAATGAAACAGCAATCTCAGTGAGGAAAGCAGTACTTGTAAAATTGATGTGTGTGATCATGATTTGTTTTTAACCTACCAGTCAAAAGTAACAAGAAGCACGAGATGTTTTGGGGAGAACTTCCTCTCATGACGAACGGAAAGATCTTTGGTGCCTTACTGCAACCGTGATACCAAAATGCTTTACCGAGTATTGGCGTTCTTAGGTGATCGGTGTGTGGTCAGACGAGTGGTGCCAGTCCCGTTGAGTGTGACTTACGAGCAGCTCTGATCTCTGGACCCTGAACCTTTATTACCTGCTCAGCAAGGTTCGAGGAAGCCCAGAAAAAAAGTGCGGTTACATTACCTCGTTGCCCTTTACGAGATGACTCTTATTTCAACTCGCAGCAACAATGGTCACTAGTAGAAAAAGTGGTCTCTCTCCAACCGGTTATTTTGCCAAGAGGGAGCTTTTATGGAACCGGTACTATATATGGTTGCAACTTACATGCGCAATTATTTTTGGAGTTGTAAGTGCTGTTTTTTTGAGAATTGTCGTTCTTTCGGTAGCCCTCATTATCTTTCATTAGTGCGTTATTTTTAAGTTTTACTAGAGTGACTCAAATGTTTGCGTATGGTTCAGCAGCTTCGACCTATTCTTGTTTCGTTCAACTTCAGTTAGTTCGGATCTTAAAACGTTTATGGCCGGTTAGAACTCCTGCTTCAACTTTGCGTCAATAACTTTTACGCATTCACCCAGAAGTTGATTACTTGTGCATCATAGAGCACTTTTGAATGTACTCTACGACACTAACTCTAAATATGTTCGGTAAAATATGATGTCGGTCTTACTGACTGACATCACGAGTTAATTTTGTAAATTGTCCTCAGCAGGCACGTACGCTCGAAGAAAAACTAGGTCTAACCATTAATTATTTTTATACAGAGGAGAGAGAGAGAGAGAGATGGAATGTTTTCCGCAAAAGTTTTGTGATATTTTTATCTGCTAGGTTGGACTATAAGTGGCGGTGCTCGAAGGCACATGCTCGCTTCGTTGAATGTTGTCGCCCACGCCCTCTTTTACGGCCCTGCGTGGACCGGTTATGCTTCGCCTCCTCAATTGCAGGCATAGCTTAGTTTTTTGCACGTGCAACTGCCCTTCTTTGGCGCTCCTAAAGTTCCGAACAGTGTGCATCTCAGGGATTTTAATTACTTTTTTCATTGTGTGTACCAGTTATGACTGTGTTTTAGAACGTTTGAGGCTAGAGAAAAACACGTTATATGGGAACTGTGTGTATCAAGTACCCTGGGTATTTTTGCCAGACTGGACGGATAAGAGGTTTCCAAAAAAACTCGTCTACAGCTGAGTTTTGAAGTATTTTTCCTTGTTCGAAATCGAATAATATTATTCTATATTAAGTAGTATTTGATATTTTACTGCCAAATATTTCAAAAGACCCACTTGTTAATATGCCAAATTTGTGACGTGATTTCTAACTCAAAAGTACAACTGCAATGCTCGTAAACAACTCGATAGGAAACTCTGTTCAACCTATTCAAAAGTTCACGCTTTTTTTTAAAGTATTCTGTCAACTCATACCGTTTTGCTTGAGGGTAGCATCTTGAGATACTGATAGCGCAGCAGTCTAATGGCGATTCTTTTTTCTTTTTTCTGGTTGAGTGGGTACTGTACTTTACGGGCGAGCCTTCTGGGAATTCAAGTGCTAAGTATCCTGCGCCGCATATATTAAACCCAGCAAACTCCAGCCTTGAAGTACGGACGTACGCGAATGCGTGCGCGCATCTGCTGATTCTGCTGGTGTGCATGGCGTTTGAAGGGCACTTAAGTTTGAGTCTGAGAATGACATTCAAGCTTTCCAATTATGGCTGTTGTGAGGCTCGCTCCCTCTGGTCAACAATGACTGGAACTCTTGCGACACAGGACTGGAATGCAATTAGCCTAAGCTAAACTTCTTCGTGGAATCTTGCAAATATTTTCTTACGTCGTAATTATGCAACTCTGAGGCGTTGTTATACTTTAGTTGCTCATCTAACGCCATTATGTTAGAAATGTTCTTTGACAAATTGGATTTATAAGCACGGCCGTGTTACAGAATATAGGCTGGTGGTGGCTCCACGCGTCGCTCTAGTGATAGGGATGCTCAGTTCATGTTTAATTCGATTAAATTTTCTTTGCTCTTAAGAGACCTTGAAAATAAAACGGAAATTAGATTAAGCGCGTGAATGAGCTTAATTTATTTTACGCAAAAATGATAACTAGTATCTTCTGCTTCTAGTACTGTATATGTTTGGGTTAAATATTCAGCGTAGTCACTACTCACCGACCACACACAATTGGAGTCCGTGAGCGTGGTCCGAGTTCTGTTGTTCCGGTTATTGATGCTCACCCTCAAGGTAGGCTGGCCGCGCTCATCGATCGCCTCATTCAGATTGTGCAAGGTACATCGTTGTCTTGTTTCTTGAATCCTTGTGGAAAGTTCGCTTTGCTCGCTCTGGCTGCTAATAATTCATGGGGGACCTGGTGAGGAACGATCGGGTGGAACTTTACAGTGTACTACGCTTTGAATCATATTGTCTATCAAATTCAACGTTTTATTAAAAAATTCAATTTAATGTATGAAAGGTTAGAGAGAATGTGATTTAGTTTAGTCTTCTTGACTTTTGCGTTAGTTGAATCAGTGGCAGAAGCAAAAAATTATTTTCTGATATTAAATAAACGAATTGATAAAATCGCTCCATGTTTAGTTTAGTGCGTGTAAAATTAGCAGCGCAACACGTTGCAAAAGCTTATGAAAACTGGATTCTTGTTAAAGAAAAACCAGCAAGTTTTCAGGAGGACTTTTTGCATGATACGACTTTTGTAAACTACTTTTTTGCGCAGTTCTGTGCCCCCTAGAAGCCCTTGAATTAATCAGGCTTGAAACGTGCGGTCACTAGTTCCGTTAATGAATATTTCAAGTTTTTGCCTCTTACCGAAGCATTTCAAGTCGAAACATCCGCAAGCCGAAATTTGAATCAAAATTGTTAAAAATATGACCGATTTAGGTTATTATTAGCCACTATACAGCAAACTGTTTACTCTTACGTTAGCTGTTACTCGCGTTGCATTTTGAATTATGTGATTTTTTCAACATCCTCGAATATGAATGCTTATTGTGTGCGCTCTTCTGTTACTTACGGAAGAAGCTTGGCAGGGAAGAGTTTCTGTGCAAATTCGGTAAGCGTGCAGCGGAGCGGTGTAAACGGACGTCCTAACGATGGACGTCCCACTTATTACAACTAAATACCTCGTTTTACGGCGCATTATTCATTGATTGGGTTGTAACGAAAACTCATATTAAATTTCAATAGAAACAATGTCACAAATCATTGTTTTTATACGTACATGATCAACGTCTTTTATTTATTGTTTGTTGTTTATCTTTCGTTTCGTCTATAATGATTCTCTTCGTTGGGTCGAATCCAGAGCCTGGTTCAAGGTCCTGCGAAATCTGTGTGTACATCTTGTGTAAAAAATAGGAGAATTTGTGAGCGATGCTAGCGTGACATCGAAACATGTAATTTACGCACCCAGCGTAATTGTCTCAGTCTTAATGCGTCGAGTTAACGCTAACCTCCTCTTACCATCCTGCAAAATGCCAGGCTGACCTTTTCTTATACGTACTATTGGTGTTAATTTGCTTATCAGTTTTCTAGTCGACTTTTGTAGATAGTACGCAATTTATTTTACCTGTCATTGGCCCAAGACAGGGCGCGGTCCTTCAATGTTCGTCTCAAGGACCCCGGATTAGTTGGCTATCATTCTGGTATTTGAAGGGATTTAAAGTTGCGCCACCGTTGCATACATCGTTTATTACTATTTACTCTGTTGTCTACATCTTTGTCACTCAATCATGCCAGAACGCTCACTGTACAGTGTATAGTAAACCGGCACACAGCTGAGTTAGTACATATTAGTAGTGAGCAGTATTCGTTAGTCGGCGTTATGTACCTAAATTCAATCAAATTGACCTTGTATTGGGAATGACTTGTGTAATTTCCGTGTTTGTGCTCGCGTTTGTAACTTGTTGGTCTTTCTCAGAAGCGAACTATGTGCGTAAAGGACAGGAAGCAAATTGAAGCTTTTTTGTTACGTGAGCTGCAACAAAACCACACGACGCACGCAGCTCGCTGAGCCGTGATACGAGCTGCATGTACGGATCTGTGCAGGCAGCTCGCAGCATCTTCTCTATCTCTCACTCACTTCGAATGTGTTTACCGTCATTTGAAGCTTATTTTTCCTCGGAACGCTTGCTCTGAGCCCTAAAATGCTCGAGGCGGCCATGTTTATGACGTCAGGCTTTCTAAGCTTCAGCAGTATTTCTAGCGGGCAATTTTCTCGAAAACGCGATACTATGCTTTCCGTTGTTGCGGATAAACTCTGCTGTTATCCAAGTTTTACTGCTATTACGTTTATGTGTTATTCATGTTTGTATCGTTCTTTCTTGTTAAAAATCCTTTTTAAAACTTAAACAATCACTGTATTGAGGCACACAAATTAGCGCGTCCTTTTTTTATTTCACTGTTAACCCTATTCGACTGAGAGAAGGGGTTGCTTGGTTGAAATTACAGTATCACCTGAATAAAAAGGCTTTTTAATGCAACAGCCCCACTTAGTCTAACTTTCGCATTGCATCATTCTGAGCCTATGTGACCCTTGTAGAGCCGGTCCCTTGTTTGCACTGCTCACAGCTGAGCTAGAATAGGCAGTGGTTCCACGCAGTGGAGGCCATGTCTTGGATAATTCAGTTCGCGAGTTCTTGTTGCACGAAGTTTTTGTCCTGAATTATAGGGAAATGCGAGTTGTAAGACAGATGTGATCGATCCTTCCACGCTATTGGCGTTCTCTAAAGACTTCTTCTGTTTCTCATACGCAAAATGGTCCGTACTTCACACCCGTGTATTGCTATGCTGTAGTTCAAAAACTAGGGATACAAGAGAATGGGGTGCTGGGTATGATTGCACTTCACGTACGATTTTTGTATTTGCCTAACACACTTCGTGTCGTAAGCTTTACGTAATTTACCCACCTTTATGGCGTGAGTGACTTGCATACCGTAGGTAAAGTTGGCGCTCATAACCTAGAGAGACATTTCTTTTCTCGGTACAAACAAATGTATTTTATTTTCGCTCAGCGTCTCAGAAGTATTGCATTTCGTCTTAGGATAAGATCTTTAAGTGTCACTATGGCTCTCGTTAGAAGTGAGAAAAGTCTCTCCAGGGTGCATGACGCACCGTTCGTCGATGCGATGTCTCTTTCTGCTTGGTCGACACGCTTACTGAGATGTTTCTCATTCCCTGGGCGTCGGTGTGATCGAATTTGCAACATTCGCGAGAGGTCGTGCATTCCTTACGGCTGCGAGTTGACGTACCTTTACGGCCTTTTTATGGAGTCTCTACGCTTCTATACGCTGCTGCTCCCTCTGTAATCTGACCAAACTGACGTTTTTAAGTTCCTGTAATGCCTCAAAATAACGTATCATGCTTTCTTAACTATATATTGCATTCTCGTTTCTAGTTCTTCGAGCAAAAACTATTTACCATCTTCATTACAATAGATCTAAAACTTGACCTTTGGTTTTTTCACTAAATAAATTTCGGGTTTTGCCATCCACTGGATAAAGCGTTTGCTAACGTGTGTATGTAAGAATAGCGTGGACACAACGAAGTTGGCGTCTGAATATACGAAGGCTGACGATAAAGCTCGCTCTCGTGTGCCCTGTAAACGTATCTTGACGTTCACTCGTAAGAAATGTTAGAGGCGGGATCAAGAGCAGTCAATTTGTGTGCTGCTTCAGAAAAGTCAATTTGTGTGTGACTTACGAAGTTGTCCGTGACCTGGTCCATCCTACCGCCTCTCTTTGCTGACCTGCTCCTTTAATGGACCGAAGGGTCCTTGCCTCTCGCCCTCCTCTCGGTCGACTTCCACAAATTATGTCGTCCTTCTCTAGTCCTAACTTCCGCCATACTTCGCGCATGAAAAAACAGGCTGCTCAATTCTTTCCAGTTGTGTCTGCTGTGTCTTTTATAATTGACAACGTCCTGTATTGTTTTAGAGTTATTATTGGCTCAGTTTCAAAATGTAAGGGTGCGCGCGAGGTATTTTTGACTGCCTCGAGACGTGAACACTCCTTGGAGTAATAAAAAGTGAAAAATTCTATTGGTCAGAGAATAGTACTCGATATCACCAATTCATACCCGTTTTCTCTAAAGGCTCTTTTCTAATCCATTCCTCCTACGAACCCTTCTTTGAGAGAGAAATGAGTTTCTGAAGGCTTCCTTTCCATGATAAAGAAGTTTATGAGCGTATTTTCTCGAAATCAAATTTTGTAAGGATGATTCGGCGTTGCTTCTACTCAGAGGTGGGCAGCGCTACTTTGAAATGTAGCGGCC